>CM071717.1:13718785-13746582 GCA_036630335.1 Physaria fendleri | reverse complement strand
TTTGAACAAGTCAAGCCAAGTATCAAGTATAGCTAAAATAGCAAGTACCCGACTTGTGCCCAGCCCTATAATTTATTCTATTTATTATTTAATATTTACTATGATTTACGCGGGAATGCTATGGGAGATATTTACCTACGTGGCTTGTGTTATTGGATTTTTAAATTTGGGCCTTCTCGGCCCATTTATTGTTTTCTTAACCCAATATCTGATCTTCATCCATTTTGTGTTGACGACCCTAACCATCAGATTGGTATTTTAATGGCTCCCGAATTGTAATTAAGCTTTTGACATTTTCCTGTTTATTACTGAATTTTTTGGATTTTGTTTTTATACGATCAACTTCAGTTGAGGTATGGATGGCTGCAGCTTTAGGGTTTAGGGTTTTTGGTTCTGTGTATTTCACCGCCTCTTCTGATTGATAGTTTCGATCTTGTGTTTTCCGTAATAGGTAAAGAAACTGTAATTGAAGAAGCTCAAGATCTCTTGTTAAAATGCCGTCTCTGCAAACTTCTCTACCTCCTGAACTCGCTAACAATGTGGTTAGGGTCAGTAACAATGTTCATATTTTAACTTATGATTTGTTATTTTTCTTTCCTTGATGATCTTTCAGTGATCTATTGGTCTCTTTTTATTGGCAGTTGTATCGAGAATGTCTTCGGAGAGCTAAATTTATTGGTAAGCAGGTGAGATTTAGTACTAATTGTTGCTCTTAGCTTTGAATATGAATTTTCTTTGCCAGACTCAAACAGTCTGCTTTTTCCCAAGAACTTGTGTCAATTGATACTTTTTAGAGCTGACTCTCTTGACCCAATTGAGGTCGTTCTTCAAAAATACAAATCGTTTTAAGCTTGAAGATTTGTATAATAGATCTGTGATATGTTGCAGCTGCATAAGGTTGAGATTGATATTCTAATCATCACTTGTGTTTTGATTCCACGACAGAGAGATTTGTGCTTTTTTTAATTAGGAAGTGAATTTTGTTCTGTTTCTTTTGTGTGTTTGCAGCAACACAACACTGAGCTAGTGGTTGGAATGGTGAGGCAACAATTTAAGAAACACATGAATGAGACAGATCCTGAGAAGATTCAGAAGCTTAAAGATGAGTGAGTTATCTTTCTTCTCAATCTTTAGTGAAAGCTATAACTTTTTTTTTTTTTTTTTTGGTGAGTTATCTTTCTTCTCAATCTTTAGTGAAAGCTATAACTTTTTTTTTTTTTTTTTTGGAAACAGTGAAAGCTATAACTTTAACTTACTAGATTAGATGTACAACTTGTTCTTTGAGGCTTGTATTGCAAAAATATGATGTTTTCACACAAACACACATCTACACACACACACACACACACACACAGCTGTGCAAGATCATATATTACAAAATAATTTTGGGATATATATGTATGATATCAGGCCTTCTGATTAGTTTGGAATGACTCATAAAGTTTCTGATATTGGTATTTGGCAGTGCTGCTCGGGGTCTCATCAATCACATGTTGTTTGAGTCAGCAAAGCTGACAGGAATCAAGGTTAGCCAGAGAGCCTGATGCAGTCTGGTTGCAGACTCCCTTCATATTGTCTCTTTCTCTCTTTGGTTTAAGGCTTGTAGGCTAATAATGCAACTAAGTTGGCTTTCATAAAAGACTTCATACTCAGTGACTCGACATTGATGATTTGGTATGCCATCATTCAATTGGTTATCTACTTCAATTCAAATCATACAGTTCTTTGACTCTGGTTTAGGTTAGTTTATATCTTATATACTGTCTAGAAAAGGAACTCTTTCGACTGGGAATTAGTATGAATGCAACCAACATTGAGCTAAAAGAGAACGAAACTAGAAAGTGCTAATATTTTACATAATATGAACAAGGAACACACATAGACTGATGCTAAAAGCATCAATTTTTTTCAAAAAGAGTCAACAGTCCAAAGTCTTCAGGATTGAACGAGTTACCTTCAGAAAGGAAAATGGAAGACACCAAAGATGAGACGAGTCTCCAGGTTCCTGAGGAGGTAAAACCACTCGGTCAACTTAACTCCATCATACTTCTAACACGTTTTGAGACACGGACAAATTCATTAAACAGCGCATAATCAAATTCACACCCTTCGCTTCTTGCGGTTTCCTTAGAGAGATCAGGTGGTGTTGGTGGGTTTTGGCAAATGACAAAGTCAAATCCCCCAAATCTCTCAACCAAAGTCTGCAGCTTGTTTGTCGTTAAGATCTTGATGTCTTCAATCTGCACTAGCTCTCCGGTCTGTCCTGAAGTCTGCCACCATCTTTTCAGTATGTTACGGCTCAATCCATTGGACTCAACTGAGACTACGCCTTTTAGATGGATTCCAAGGCGATCCAATGCAATTTCGGCACCACCAATCCCACTAAAGAGTGATAAAACTGTTAACCCTTCGGGGAACATAGACTTGAGCACAGAGAGATGGTAACCCAAGGTGTCTGTTTGGAAGCAGTACTCAAACAACTTCAATCTTTCAGCCAATCTTCCACCACTTACGTTTGTATGGTTTGTTGGATATCCCATAATGCACTCCAAATGTTCAGGCTCCACAGGTGAGAGAATGTTTGGAGCAATCCATATGAGATTTGAGGTGTGACAATGTCGAAGTATTAGAGTCTGGTCTTGTTGAGTAGGCTTTCCCCTGCATTCAGCTAAACGGCGTCCAATTCTTTCACAAAGAAGAGTTATATCGTTTGTTCTATAAAACGAGCGGCCATTTAGATGCTTTCTTATATCCCACTGTGGCCACCAACTCTTCATTTGTGGCATAGTATCTTGTATAGTTAACCGAGGTTTCGGGAGGACATTGAACCGGTTTTCAACGGGAAGATTGTGCAGGTACCCTTCTGTTCTATAGAGGGATGAACACAACCGAGTATCTACATGTTCCGGGTGAATTCCAAACAAGAAAGACGAGATCTTTGACCACCAGCTGGAAGATAGTTCACCTATGTTTCCATAGAAGAAATAAGGTCGTTTGGCTACATTTGGGCTAAGACTCTGGGACAAACGTGGCTGCATTACACTAGGAAATTCATATGTGTTCTCTTTTAACTCATCTTGCATCCATGGGGTTTCCACAAACGAACTTGGGTCTCCCATATATTCAGGTCTTAACCGTTTCCCTCTGTCATCAAAGTCAGTGTCTTCATCTGGGTAGGCATTCTCATCATCTTTTGGTCGTTTACCCATGGAGGACTCACCCACATTGGCAGTGGAAGGGAAAGGAAAAGAGTCAATACCAGGATCTGGTTTTATATTAGCAATGCCAGTTGACGAACCGCTACCACCGTCCTCTTTGTGGGCATCAATACCAATAAATCTCCAACTCTTTGAAAGACATGTACGATTCGCTTCAGGAGACCTTGCTGAAACTTTCTGCAGTGGCACCAAATATCATTAAGTAAACTCCAACAACATCTTAGTTTATTTAATTGAAGAGAATGAGATGGTTTTGATGAAGTAGCAACAGCTAAGGCTCTAGTTTCAGTACAGCACTTCACAAGTGCATCATTCAAGGGCGAGAAAATTTACGTTAAAAGATTATAATGAACATACCTTTTCTAAATCTTCAAATTCACCATGACTTACATTAGGAAATTCACCAGTAACAATAGACTCAGCAAGGTCAGAAATCTGACATCTTGTACCTGAAGAGGTGTAAAAGAAATGACTTATTAGCACAACAGGAAGGGCAGCAAAATAAACGATAGGTCTCATTTCTATATTGTTTCTTTCAAACATAAAACAGTCACGGATTGAACAGATAAGTCCCTAAGTTGCTCACCTATCTTCTCAATTGCCATTGAAATTTCATCATTAGAGAATCCCATTTCCAGTAAATGCAAAGTCTTGTCCATTGTTTCAAACAACTGTTCATTGGGAACCTGAATGTTTAAACACAAAACATAGGTTAGAGGTAATAATGGTAACAACAACAACAAGAACTATACACAATGAAGACAAAAGAAAGGTAGTATAAACTGGAATCCACTAAGACAAACCAACAAAAGGACGTCAAAGCATCGAAAAGAAATTCAACAGCTATTGTCAAAAGCACCAAATACCTCAGGTCCCTGAGAAGTAACTAGAGTGACATCTTCATCTTCTTCATTGATTGCAGCACCACCAAGTGAGTCTTCAGATTCTTCCTCATACTTTTCAGCTAACTGAGCAGCAGCAATGAAGTCCACCATCTCTTCGATGGGTGCATCTTTACCTGTTACGCAGAAAAGATAATCATGACTAATTACTTTGGTGACAGACCAACTAACAGCTGCTTTCTGCATGTTAAGTTTCTGTATAAGCTGTGAATAGCACAAGTATTCAATTTCTTTAAACTATGTTTAATTTTTGAATACTGTCACAGGCAATGGATTCAGCTTAAGCATTATAAACAACAGCTTCATAGATGTTATCTCTCTTGTCAGAAATATATTCTTGGGGTCATAATATGATGTATAAAAGCCTCATCAGTTACTTGTCTATCTTGCAATATTGAGTTATTGGTCCATTTTGTAGTGTACACTAGCCACTCAAAAACATAACCTGATAAGAATAAATGCTAATATGCAAAACCCATACCATGAAGAGCCAGCACGGAACTAATATTGCAACCTTTATAAGATGTTTGAAATTATAAACGGAAAGCCAAAGTCATTTGTGAATACATTACCCAGCCTATATAATGCAAGGTCGACTAGATTTTCTGGAAACTTCATCGCTAGTAACGCTATCCTGCTACCATCAGTTTCGTATTCAATATCAGGCTCCTGTCAAAGAAAAGCAAGTAACATTAAGAAATTAAACCAAATGAATACATGAATTGTGCATCAACAGTGCGCTCTTTACCGGTTTGGGTTCCATCAACCCATCATAGCTGGGTCCAGGATGTTCTTTCACAGTATTCTTAGTGAGAATCTCTAATAACAATTCAAGATCATCTTCACCTGGATGTGAAAAGGCAACATCAGTAAATCATATCCCACAAATGAAAGTTAGCATTCACGAAAGTGTTTGATAATACAGGAAACATTAGAATACCATTTTCATCAATTGCTTTCTGAACAAGAGTTGGGCAAAATCCCATCTCAATTAGCAATGACTTCACATGACAACTTCCAGAAGAACTAGCAGCATTTTCCTGCAAATCAGGTAGGGAAAAATAAGAACCTCCCTAAACTCCTAATTGCTCCTTTACATGTCGTTAAGATTCTTCCAAAGAAGTTCAAGTATACTTAGAAACTTAAGGAGATATTATATAGACAACAATAGACCATTGAAAATACAATGTAGACACAGTGGATGTTTAAAGAATCCAAGCCATTTATATCCTCTAGGTATAAAAAAGGTTAACAACATACACCAATCTGCTGAGGGTAAGATGTGTCGCAAGGCAAGTCAAAATCCAAGGTCTCTGGTTTTGGAAACAGCATCTGCCTATTCCTTTCATGACTAGAGGAACCTCCATCTCCGTTTCGTCTATGCAAATCACCCTGATAGACATGCAAATTTATGAAAAACATACACCATATAAAAACTGGTTGACCAAAAATAAAAATAAAAAGTGATTCCCAAAGATAACACTCTCGGAGTAGCCAAATGACATACCATTATTTAGCTCAAAGACTTCTAATCAAGACAAAAAATGATCTCATGAAAGCCTGCAAATACCAAGAAGTGTCAGTGTCCACATTGATTTAAAAATATTCCTCAAATAACACATGAAAAGAAAAACTCCCAAAACAAAGATGTACTTAAAAGGGAAAAAAAAAATGAGCAGTTTCTAGCTCATTGATGATTTTCACATAAACGGCATGTGAGGAGATGAAATCAATAAAGTCGATAAACCCCCAATAATAGAATACTCCTTCGATAATAGATGAAACTACTAATGACACATAAAGTGAAGCCAATTCCACAGAGATTCCATAGATTGCGACAAAGGGGCTAATATAGAGAGAGACAGTAACCATACTTTAGTGAGGAAGACGAAGGTGCATGCCTATGCAGTGGTCCGCGTCTCACTAAATCGACTCCAGTCCGCAGCGCGTGGTGAAATGCACTACTCATCAATATGGTGAAATCTGAAACGAATTTGGAATTTATTGATGAATCTCTTAGGCTACTAGTATCTCTGAGAAGTCCGATAGATCAAGCGCGTGAAGAAAACGAACGGTCAAGATCATAGAATTTTGGATTCGTAGTTAGGTTAAACACACCAACTTTTTATTTTATGTTTTACATACGAAATTTTTAGATATACTTTTGCTTTTAGATGCTAAATTTGTATAAGATTCTATGTTTAGTGGTTAAAATAATTAATTAGCATGACAAAAGGCAGAAAAATTCGATCAAAAGAACCAACTCTTCTTTAATCAAACCCAACAAATAAAAAACGCAACCATTGACAACAATCATTTGATCAAACTGCGAAGATGAACAAGTATTCTCAAACAACCATCAGACCCTTTCAAAAAGGTAAAAACCAACCAATCTATACATAACTAGATTTCTTTCTCGAACCACAAGTTAGACAAAGACAATGTCAAAACACTTACACTTCAGAATTGTTCTTGAGTTGACACCAATTGCTACGAGGATGAATTTGCAGATCCCTTTACCTTTATGGGCAATGATCCGACTCTGATGATGCCATCAGCTAGACGCTCAGTAACCTCTTCAGAAGAGTCTGACTTGTCTTCAGAGATGAGAGATGGCGTTTTAGACTTGGCTCTGGGTGTATTGCTGGAGGAGGTACCAGCAGTTGGTTTGATGGTGAGAGAGCCAAATTTCAGAGTGGAAGGAGAAGAATCTTTAGTTTCCTCCGTATTGCTCTTTTCATCCCCATTTGAGTTTTTTAACTGCACAACTTCGGTTTCTGACGAGATCACTGAAGGTTTCTTGACATTTTGGGAGATTTCCTTGCTTCTGTAAGAAAAATCTGGTTTGGGTTTGGAAAATGAGCTGCGAAGTGTCCTGAATGGAAGTCTAGCTCTCTCTTCCAGCATGAGTCTCTGGCGGTTTTCATAGTACATAAAATCATCTAATAGTGAAGTCTTCTCCGCATGATTTTTGAATAGTTTTAACACCTCGAGTCCTTCTTTCAGCATTATCTGCAGACAACCAAGAATAATAAGTTTGAGATCTCAGAACAAGTGCAAGTGTCAAAACAAAAATTATTCACCTCTTGTGCGTCTCGGCTGTTGGTCACTGGCTTATTCTCGTTGTAGTGTAAGACAATGTGCCTGAAATAGCTATTAGGAACATCTTTAATGATGTGCCATTTGACAGGAAAGCTTCCACTCCATTTGTCTTGCTGCCAAAAATCCATGTCTCGGTCGAAGGAAACTGGACCAATCATCTCAGCCATGCCACAGAACAGACCACTGGCATTGACCTAAAACAAGGGAACAACATAAGTCCAGAGTACGAATGCAAGCACACTAGCAAGAGGGGCAACAAGGAAGAATGGACTAACAGAGAAGAATAAGAAAATAGGGCAATCAGAAGACTTCTCAGCGGCTATTCTCTGAGCATCTTCATATACACTCTGCAATTTCTTGTTCCCATGCAATGTTGATGACCAGACACCATACTTGATGCTCTTGTGGACATCATCTTCACTATACGATTTAATCACAAAAAACTTAGCATTGCAGTAATCGGTTATCATATCTTCTTTATTATATTGATCGGGATTTATCACAATATTTCCTTCTGCATCAGCATTTCCAGCTTTGGCTGTATAAGCTTTGACAATCAGTTGATTTCTTGATCTTCTCGTTCTAGGACCTTGATATTGTTCACTTGTATCTGAACTTCGAGTTAGATCATTATCACTTCTGCCATCATATGTCTTGGAACGAAGCTTGTCTTTATCTGAAGAAATGGATGAAACCCCATTAGCAATGTCTACTTGACCATAAGACAATAATCTGCTGCTGGAACCAATGTCAACGGAAGCAGTTTTATCCTGAAAAAACATACATGACTCCAGATCAACATCGAAATGGATGACTAAAATACACTCCTCGATGCATAAGCACACCTAATATTCAAAAGAAAACAGAATCCAGAATAATCTTTTAGGAGAAATTACCTGACGAGGATGCGCAAAAGTTGCAGAGGAAACATTCTCGGGGATTCCTGGCTGTATATTCTGTCCAGTGCTAGACCTGAGATTCTCATTGGTCCTACCCCCGGAAATTACTGAACCATTTCTCTGTCTGGGACCTCTTATATCAGACTGACCACCGTTGGCTAATTCAGTCGATACCAAAGAGTCTGTTGAACTATTCGAGACCATATAAGGTTGAATAAAATATGGAACATAAGCAGATGAAGATGCAGCATCTTCATATGGGGCGTTGGAGTAATATTGTTGAAATCCAACATACGAGGAGTCAACGCCTATTGAAGCGCCTGGTATGTAAGGATTATGCGGATTGTAGGGAGACTGTCCATATCCATAACTTGGTGTATAGCATATATAGGGAGAATTTTCATTTTGCGCACCCTGAAGACGCACAGATTAGAATGTTATTGGATAACATGATTATAAAAAACAGCAAGTTCTGTGAATGACGATTGTGAGAGAGACCACACACCGTGTATTGGACATCGAATGACGATTGTGAGAGAGACCACACACCGTGTATTGGACATCTGAACCATCTACACCACCAATAACCTGAGGGTTCTCCCAATCAACAGATGAATCATAACCTGCAAACAGATCCAACAAAAAAATGGAACTTGCAACCTTGAAAGCAAGAGTGATAAGTAAATTTTGTGAACCAGCTATCAACCTGTATAGTAATAAGCAGGATAATACATGCCCTGGTCAAAGAAAAAATCAGGGGCTCCCTCTGTATACATTGCTTCAATTTATCTGATAAAATACTTTGTTCAATGGAATTTGAATAAACACCTGAAAAAACATGAAAATATTTTTTTAACGATTAAACTAAAGAAATCAGCTAAAAGCTTAAAAACAGACTTTTCAGTGAAGATACAAACAAACCCCAGAGTAGAGAGAAACTAGCACGGCTGCAAAACTATCTGATTCCCAAGAATCAAAACGAGAGCTCCACTATTACAAAATTTATCAGTTCTAAAATACCACTTGAACAGTCACGTCAGGCGAAAAAGAGAGCTCTAACTCTAAGCAAACAAACCGTATATGCTATATGCACGGAAACCTAAACTCTACAAAAAAAGAACACCCATGAAATCTCGAACATTTCAAAAATTAAAGGACTTCTAAGTAGCTATATGCATAGCTACGGAACTAAATGCATAGAAGCTTACATTGACGTGAAGTTAAAATAGCGCTAGAAACGAAAATCAAATCCGCTTCTAAAATCGAATGAAGATATAAAAGCAGACAAACTATAGCAGAAATATGCTCACGATACCAGAAAGTTGGCAGAATCAAGTCACACTTGACCTAAACAGTTCTTCGAAAGGAGAAGACTTCACCGACAAAGAGGTAGAGAGGCAGGGATAGCAAGTTCAGCAGAGAGAGATGACATAATAATCTACCGAATCGAAACCCTAAGACTGAGAAGAGTGAGGGAGAGAGAAACGAAGCAGACGAAGAGAAGATTCGGTGAGTGAGAACATTGGTAAATAAAAACCCAGAAGAAGCGCAAAAGACAGATTTCCGCTGTTTTGTTGCAATACGCAGCGTTTTTCAACTGAAGAATCTAAGGGTAATACTAAAAGTCGATAATACCCTCGAAATTGACCATCACAGGTAAGTAAAAGTCGTCAGTTGCCAGATTTGTATGCCCTACATTATCCAAATATGTACATCCACGTAAAGTGGATACCACGAAAAACTAAGATAAATATTGAAAATTCGAAACAGTATACAAATTTCTTACAAAAAATGTTTTCAATATCTTCAAATGACTCAGAAACTCAAAAGTATCAATGAAACATGGAACATCATGAACAAAATCACACCAATACTTGGAGAAAGAAAACTGTAGTTTAATGTTTAGATGCGCTTAGAGAAGAGACTTGTGTATACAGGAAAAGCATTGAGAAAGGTTGAGATGACTTCAGAGGGTAAGAGTTTTATCACTTTCTGGTGATGCTTCTCCATTAATGACATAACCAGTTTCTCCGGATCCACTTCATTCAGAGAACCTGCAAATCAGTTTTTAAAGAACTTTACCAAAACGTTGGTTTCAAATTTAGCACAACGTTGTTTTGTGTCTTGTTGTGAAGAGCAACTTACCCAAATCAATCTCACGCTCATTATCTTCTTCATCAGCCTCTTCAATCACATCACTGTCCTCTAAATCTGCTGCAGCTTTAGCATACCTTTCCAGAAATTCTTCCTCTGTTTCTTCACATTCATCGCTCTCGGAATCCTGTCCATATAAGACACCTGATGAAACAGCCTATTTGGAAAGAAACAAATCACAAGAAGATCCAGTGACCAACCAATGTTGATTCCTTGAAACTAGCCGTTTAGAAAACTACATTGCAACTGGACCAGCAAACTAATTGCTGTATCCTTTTCTTTTGTCAGAAATGTATATCCTCATGCTATTTTTAACAATAATTACAAACCATACTTGGAATGTAATTTAAAAACAAGTACTAGAAATTGTCAAACCTCGTCATTTGAATCAGTTTCTTCAGATTCTATCATTTCTTCTTCTGGTTCTCCATCATCTCCATCATCGTTTGTTTCTTCATTCAGTTCCTTTAGCCTCTGAGAAGCCCCCATCAATGCAACAAAGCAAACACTAGCCAAATCATCAGTTGCATTCCCATGCTTTACATCTAAAAGCTGCTCGATCACCTTTACCAGCGTTATTACTGAAAACAAGTGATCATTTAGTTTACGTTCATATATTTATGATTAATTATAGCTGCAATATAGAACTAAGCCTTCTATGATTATGTTAGCAGTAGGATAAAGCAAAGTTTTTAACTTGTGAACTGTAACTGTAAGTTTCATAGTCCTGATTTGTCTACTCACCATATAGTTTTACTTCCGATGCTGATGATGGACTGGCATCAAACTTAAGCAATGCCAATGCCAATGAAGATGCCCATAACTCGAAACCTCCAGCTATCATTTTCTCTAAAGCACCTTCCACAATACCGGAATAGGAGATATAGCATGATGATATTGCCAGTAATAGAGGCCTCCACATAGTACAAGGTTTCTCACGCAATGCTAGAAAATGAGAAAAGGCTGCTTCACTGAAGATGATTGCCAATGATTTCCTCACCCCTTCAATGTCAGATGAGTAGTCTGGTACATGTAACAATGTGTGGACACAAGAACAAGCCCTCCTTGAAGCAGATGGGTACTCAAGTATGGCTTTGCTGACAAATGAACCAATGGACTCAACAACAGATCGTGGACGGACTGGCATGGCTGGAGAGGATGGCATATCTCTGAAAAGGAAACTCCTAAAACCATATTTTCTGTTTATTCCTGCAACTTCTTCTATACAGTCAAAAACTGATAAGTCCTCTGATTCTTCCCAACCATTCCAGCTAGCAAGAATATCGGCCCAAACTACAAGTAACTCGGTTAATCTGAGCTCCGCAAAAACATTGCAATTAGTAGAAGCAATCACAATGAACCTCAACAATGTCGACAGATGATCTACACATGAAGTTGGAAGAACATCTGTTGCCTGAACCATTCAAAGATACAACGCAGAGCATTACCACAAAATTAGAACAGTGTTTCTATTTTCCATGCAGGCATAAGGTTGATTTTAACTTCTATAATTTCAAGTACAAAGGAGTAGTAGTGTTTGAAGATATCACAAAGGGAATAAAGTAGGACAGGATTTAACTACCAGCCAAGTCTGCTGTAAAAGTGCTGACAAAGCTTTGCTGATGGTGCCTTGACCAGTTAGCCATATTTCAGACGCCTGATTATTCTCCTCATCCGTTTCAGGCTTAGAGCTTTCATAAGTCTGAGCTATTGCTGCTAATGTCTCAAGGCCACCGAGAATAGCCTAAGGTGAAAAATAATTAAGAGGAACTAAAATAAGGTTGAAGTGAAGTGAATTGCAATGTCCATTAATTATGGTAAAAAAAATTCACAATAGTTAGACCAGGAAAAACAGGAATTGTAGAAATATTTTGGTAGCGTCCAGGATTTCATGTGGGATATAAACATTAGCAGAAAGTGTCAATTTTTCTACTTCAAATCACGAGGAAAACCTTCCGTAACCTTTAGTTTCATGCTGTTGAATCTTCAAATATAAGCAAAAATATTAAGAATACAGGAATTAAACATACCTGAGACCATGGATCTTCAGTAGGCTGTATAAACGTCAACATATTACAAACTAGCGAAGATACTATGTAAGGAATATGCATGACAATATCTTGACTTCCCGACTCGATCACAGATCTGAGAAGCTGTAACAAAATAATATCCTCATACTCCTCGTTACCAATCCTACCAATAATAATTTGAAGAAGCGGTAACCATTCAGGTGGCTGGTACTGATTCTGAAGTGAAGAAACATATTCTTTGAGTTAGATATTAGAAGATCGCTTCAAACTACGAGTGCTATTGCTAATATAAGTGCTGACTTACTTCAAGTAGTGAACCAATTGCACCAGCAGCTGAAACAATCACAGGGTAACAAGAGATCTCCTCCACCTGATCTGGCATTGCTAATGCCTTCAGTAGGGAAGAATAAACATCTCCATTCATCTCCTGAAACCATAAAACAATTAATCAATTATGTGATCACTGGCAGTACAATTTACACATTTTAATAAGTGACTAAAACTATATATATATATATATATATATATTATATATATATATATATATATATATGTGTGTGTGTGTGTGTGTGATTTACAGCATAAAGAAGAAAAGGTAAAATTTACACCTCAGTTAGGCAGGACGCAAGCTCTCCAAGTACCCAATTTGCACAAGAAACCAAGTAAGGTGAGCAATCAGGTGTAGAATAAATTGGTAGCACACGGTTACGGACAAAAGATGCTACATATTCAGGATTTTGTTCTTGAAAAAACTGCCGGAAAAAAGGGAGCCATAAATAATCATAATTCTATGCACAATATCAGTCAATGCTCAACTCTAAAACAAAGAGAACCAGAGTTGCTCACCTCTTGTAGGCTTCCATATGCCATTAGGACACCAAAATAGCTGACATGTCAATGCAGTAACAAAATCAGTTTGATCACAAAGTAAAAGGGACTGCCACAAGAAAGTACTAAAGTAAAAGAGAATATTTAAGAAGAAATGTCAAACAGTTGTCTGAGTATAGTAAAGATAATAAGAGAGCAGAAGAAATGTCAAACAGTTGTCTGAGTATAGTAAAGATAATAAGAGAGCATTGGATAATTTTTCAGTCTACTGAAAAATATCTACAACAAGTTGATCACAAGCTTGGGAAACATGGCACTATGGAAGACCAATTTACTAAACGAGTTTTTAAAGTTTACTACTACAATATCTTCTAATACCCACGGCAAGCATTAACTTAAGTTACACACTGCATCAAACAAAAAAGTGCCACTGCTCAGAGCTTGAAAAAAAACATTTTATTTGGTTTAGGCATCTGCAAAAAGATTTTAAGGAGTTAGAATAATAAGTCTTGAAAATGTATAGGAACTCACGCCGCTAAACCACTAGCATCCAGTATGTTACTCTTTGAAGGAACAGGGAACTTTGACAAAAATGGAAGCACCAGTAGATCTCCCATGCATCTTTGGTTATTTCTTCTGTTCTTTTCACCTTTCTTCCGTTTACGTGCAGCTGAGGAAGCTTTATTTGTAGTAGATACTGGTGGTCCCTAAGAGGATTAGTTCAAAATCAGTAAGAACCTAAGAATGGATAACTGAAATAGGTTAAATTAAAACCAAAGTTTCGTCACCTTTGAAATGGCAAGGACACCAAGTAAGTTCATAGCACTTTTCCTTGCTGTAAACAAGTCCTCCCTCCACCCAGAAATTTCTTCCTGCCAAACCGAGAATGATATTATTTCCTAACTTCTGGAACAGACATAAAAGTAATCCTTTAGGGAGAAAGAGAGATAAATTTCCGTACTAGTTCACATGGAAGGTTTTTCCTTATAAATTCATCTGCATCTTCTTCCCACTCAGATATGTCCTACTCGCAAAAGCAACACATAAAGGCAAGTAAAGTTTTTGAAATACTGCTAATAGTAATGCTTGCAACACAGATTACGATAAAGGAAATCATACCTTCGCATTCAGCACTAGGGCTGGAAAGATTGCGGAGTCCAGCAAAAAGGAAAAATGGGGTGAAAGTAATCGCCAGCCCTATTTTCAAGGTACCAATATTCGCTTTCTTAGACATTTGAGAACTCTATTTACATTTGCTGTAAACATTATAACAACTTACAGGACCAATTTCCATGACGCGTGAAAGTACATCAAACGCAAGTGATATAATTCTCTCGGTTAGGCAACCAAATTTCTGCACATGATAGTCGACACTTATCCCATTAGATAAAGAAGATAGCAACATTACAATGAGAAGCAGCAATTTTTGTACTAACAAATTAACAAGCTAATTTTGCTAAACATACATACACTGATGTTTGTGCTATGTCTGACAATCTTCGTTGAACAGTTTGCTATCTCTGGCACCAATCTGCATAAATAAAGTATGTGAGGCGTGGGAAATAAGCATTGCTAAGAGGATCTTAAGGTGTATGCATACTTGTCAGAGTATTTTCTGTGTCTGCTGACAAGTGTGGCAAAGAGGAGCAAACTTCTTTTACCAGCTTTCAACCTTATCAAGTACCCATCAGGAGTAACACTACAGTCGAAACTCAAGGAGTCCAGAATCCTGATCATATCTCGACAAAAGGAACCAAGCAGAGGTGACAAAGCAGATGGCATATGGGACTTCACCTACCACCATTAACAAAAGAACCACAGTAGATAGTACATGAACATGATATAAAATTTTATGAACTGCGTTTAATAATCAATGACAATCTTCAATCACCCAGACATACAATAACAGTTCTACAAACTTTTCTCTGCAAATCAGCAATATAAACTAAAGGTATGACTTACTGAAAAGTATAGGCATTTGCAAATACTGTAGAGTGTCTTTTCCAGTTCCAGTTCATCCCATCCATGCGTTGTCAAAGCCTGCTTAAGAATCACACTAGATATGAATACTCTTTGAGATCCAAAGAGCAGGTGTATCTTACATAAACCCAAAGAGGAGATGTATCTTACATAAAGTTGTGAGCAGATGAAGAACAAAAAAAACCACTAAGAGAAAAGGATAACCTTGTCAGTGAGATGATGTAATACTGACAACAACGGTACTAGAATTTCTTTTGTGATACTCTCTAGCTGTTGTGGTACTGGCTCCTTTGCAAGTTTTGGTTGCAGGAAGTACTGCAAGGCAAACACACAAAAATAAGCCACGCTCATTTTAATAAACCACACTCTAGGTTCAAAATAGAGGACTGCCACTTCAAAATACACATTTTGACAGCTATATTTTGTGTAGTAAATACTCTTGAATATTGCAGCCAGAAGCAGCATAGTTCAGAAACAAAATAATAGATGATCAACCATAATATGATGGACAACGAGATGTGGTAGAGGATAGTGGATGGACAAAAGGGATAGAAATCTAAGGTTAAAGCTCATTATGCCTTTTAATATACTTTAAAAAACATTTTTCTTATGAAGAGAAATGTAACTAATACCTGAAAGGGCTTTACAACTGTGAGCAATACCATCAGAGCGTTCACAGTACTCCAGCTCGAGCCTGAACTGCTAATTAAACTGCTCTTTTCTATAGCAGAACGCAGTTCTGGTACAAGTTCAGGCCATGAATTTTTCTTCACAAATTCTGACACAACAACAATATGGAGCTAGCCACAAGTGCAGTAAAATGAAGGTGTGCACAAAGTTAAACTAAAAAGGTTAAAAAAGGTTTGCAACAATTAGACGAAGATAAGCTTATTGAATATGCCCACCAGTTCCAGTAAAACTTTAAGAACTGCAGACTCTGCTTGAAGCAAGGCTAGGAGAAGCTGATCCTTAAACTCCTTGCTTACTTCTGAGATTGTCCCATCAGTTCCAGTGCTCCTTCTTGTAAAATTCTTCAGGTATGTTGCAGCAGCAACTCTCTGGCTGGGATTTTCACCTCCTGTCAATCACAAAAGAAAATCAGTAGCACATATTCAACAATGATTAGTACATAGGACGGTCAGAACCAAAAGACTCGGGTAATTAGTTCAATCATGTATGAATGAGGCTTGGATTAGCTGAACCAAAAATTCAAGTTACTACCTCCACGATTATCAAACTTCAGCACACACTGAAATCATATGCTACGACCAAAAAGGTATTTTAACAAAAAAAATCATGGACACAAAGAATGAAATGAAGTCAATCACAGAGAGCGTTGTTTGAATTACAGAATTCAACTAGAAGTAAAGCTAAGAAGAATAAAACGCTTGAACTTGGGTTCTTTACTCAGAAAGTCCTGAACCACAACATAAGTAAACAAAATTTCGTGAAATCGTTACCACTATGAAGTCAACTAACCTAAACCCTAATTTTCTATTCCGCTCAAAAATTCAAGATCTTAATCAAGATTCAATAAAATGAGTTAAAATTGGGTGAAAAGAAAAAGATTACGGGAAGCAATGGAGAGAAGACGATAAGGGAAGTGAGTGAGTTCTGTAGAAAGGTGATCCAAAGCCTCCGTCGCCTTACGGACTTCAACGCCATCAAAGGAAGTAAGCGTCTGGTCAAGAAGTCGAACAATCTGAACTGAATCGTCGTCGGCGACGAACATTGTTTTTTTTTTTTTTTTTTTTTTTTTTTTTTTTAAAAAAAAAAAAAAAAAAAAAAAAGAGACTGTTTCTATATTTACATATGAATGTATAATTAAATCCGAATAACATCTAATGCAATTACCATTTCATAATTCATCCGTATTGGAATGAATACAATCTACTTTGTCTACTCTAAGATCTGTGAATCAGCTCCAGAATCTATCACCTGTTTTGATTTACTGATGTTATATTGAATAGTACCTGTGGTGTTATTATTTCTTGAAACAAAAAGAGATGGAGGGTTATTGCAATTTGGAAGTAGTACGAACACGGTTTAGGATTTGCTGTATAATTTTGGAGAATAGCAATATCGAGGGTCGGTCCAAATTTCAAAGTCTTTGCGTTCAAACTCAAAAGTGGTTTTGGAATTTAAACAGGAAAAATTATTGAAAATATATTATAAATTTTGAACTTTTCAAGAAATAAATCAAGGAAAAATAATTTAAATTACATCCAAAAAAACCAAAACCAGGAAATTGACAAAAAGGAAATCGGTTTCAAAGTTTTATTCCTAATTTAGGCATACATAAACCTATTGTTAGGATAATAAATTAGCAAACATACAATAAAGATGGACCCAACAAAGATGATTACATTAATATAAAATTAAAATTTCCTTCTTCTTTTTTGATATAATATAAAATTAAAATTTCCATAAACCTTTTAGATAGAAGAAGGGAAAGACAATTTCCCTTTAAAGGGGAGTTTAATGACAAAACAGATGACAATAAAAAAAAGAGAAGAAGGGACAGAGAGATTGACAAGACAAGAAAAAAAAAAGAAAAAAAAATAACAATGTCGACACTCTTCATCATCTTCTCCTTCCTCTGCACACTCACAACAACTCTGATATATACACCATTAACAGTCTCAGCAGCAACATCATGTCGAACATCTTGCGGCAACATCCCAATAAACTACCCATTCGGAATCGACGACGGTTGTGGATCTCCACAGTTCAAAGGAATGTTAAATTGCTCCACCAATCTATTTTTCACCACTCCTTCCGGAAGCTACAAAGTTCAGAGCATCGATTACGAGAAGCACACGATGGTAATTTACGATCCAGCGATGTCTACTTGCTCGACTTTACAACCTCACCACGATTTCAAATTGGCTGATATACAGAATGCAATTATAAGACCTTCGTACGACACCGTTTTCGCACTCGTTAACTGTACCAATGTCTCTCCGGTTCTTAATCGGTATCGGAATCTTTGTTTTAATGTCGCCGGTCACTCTTGCGATGAGCTTTATAGCTCATGTGCCTCCTTTCGCATCTTCAACACCACATCTCGCTCTGGTATGAAACCAATTTCGATTTTGAATTCCAATTTTTTTAATTTACTGTAGTGAATTTTCCCCAAATTTTGAAATCTGTTTTTCTGGTCAATAGTACGACGCCGTATTGTTGTTTTACTAGCTATGAAATAAATTTTGATCTGTGATCTTAATTCGAACGATTTGCGATTTTCCCTAAAATTTTGAAAAAATTGTGTTTCTAGGTAATAGTACGGTGAACAATACGACGCCGTATTGTTGTTTCACTAGCTATGATACGGTGCGTGTGATGACTATGAACATATTAGATTGTTCACATTACACGACGGTGATTGACAATGGGGAAATGGGAGGCGTGTCGCCTTTGGATTGGTCGTACGGCATCGAGCTTTCGTACTCTGTGCCCGAGATTGGGTGTGACCGTTGTCGGAATTCAGGCGGCACGTGTGGTTACGACGCCGAGACGGAGATCTTTCTTTGCCAATGTCCTACTTCCAACAACAACCCTACGAGAGAATGTGGTAATTACACTTTCAATCCATCTTTTCTAAGTAAATTTTTTAAAATGGTGAGTTATTTATTCTGGTGTCAATTTAGTCCCAAGAACATCAATACTTATGTGGATTAATCTGTGCTCTATTTCAGGTGGAGGTGCAACTCATAAATCAGGAGTCAATTCTATAAGTATAAGTTATATAACGATTTTATTGGCTGTGTTCATGTCTTTTATTTACATTATTTTGTAATATTTTCACATGTCAAATTTTCAGAATTCTTATTTTATTAATCTACATGGACTTTTTTTTTTTGGGATTGAATTATTCTTATTTTATTAAGTATAAATTATATAACATATTTGTGTAGATATTGTTCCTCAAAATATGTCAAATAATATATAAAAGATTTCTTCATGTCTTACTAAAAAACAATATTTATCTAATATTAATGTTTATCAAATTACAATATTAATATTTTATTCATTATGTAAAATATTATATAACTTTTAGAAAATTTATTCTAATATGTACAAAAAAAATTACTGTTTATCTATAATTATTGTTATCCAAAAATATTTTTTCCAATCTTAAACCTTATAATATTTGTTTGATACACATATTTTTATTTATAAATAAATAATAATTTTAGATAAACATTAAAATAATTCCAAAATTGTATAACACCATTTTTGGAGTGGCATATCAATCTGTTTTAAAACATAATAACATATTTGTAGATATTATTTCTGAAAATATAGCACATATACTATTTTGCTTCTCAATAATGTATAGAAGATTTCTTAGTCTTACCATTGGTTATGATAATGACATACATGTCGTTCTGTTTTGAAGAAAGGAAATCATAACGTATTAGTTAGAAAATAATTTCATACATTTTAGATAATATTTAAGAATTTCTTATCCCAAAAGGATGGATTTTTTAAGAAAAGACTAATATCAACCCAAATGAGTTTTCCTAAATGCGTTTAAATTTGCGGGTCAACATTTCATTAACCACATCAATATAAAGCTTGCCACACTTTCATAAGCATTTTCACATATATACAAGACAAATGGTTTTTACTTGCGTGAAAAGAAACTAACTTCATAACCTGAATCCTTCGCGATAATTTCACACTCTTATCTCCACCATATGCAATATGACCAAAAGAGCAAGCGAGTCCGATGACAACATCTCTAGCCGATCATCTCAAATGAGTATTTTTTTAGCTGGAGTTGTGGTTCTTCTGCTATTGCCGCTGTTGGCAAAGAACACTTACATCTCCGAGAATGCTCTATTGCCAGGTTTTTGCTTACCAAAGAACGCTTTTACAATATTCATATCTGATTTCAAGAATGTTATCAATTTTACATTTTCTTGTTGACTTCATTTTTCAGGCGAAGCAAAGTCTATGCTCTCTAAACGGGATGTATCTGTTGGAAGCAAACTGTTGACGGAGATAAAGAATTTTAGGTTGGAACATGGAGGAAGGTTAATAAAAAGAAAGCACAGCGTTAGGTTATACGTCTTTTCTCCATTGAAATCTTCTATTTCTCTGCCCTTGTCCAAGTAACTTAATATATTTTTTTTACTTTTTCTTTTTCTAGTGAACTCCAAAGGCTGGTTGGGAGATACATGTCAGAAATGGGTGCAGAAGTTTATTACCAAAAGTTCAATCCTGAAGAAAGGAATCAATTTCATCCTATGAATTTTTTATCGGGACCTGCTTCTTCAAAATTGCTGAGGAATGTGAGTTGTTCTTCTTATGGGGTCAATGTTGGTGGGATTATAAGAGCCCCTCGTGGTGATAGAAAAGAGTCTATTGTGCTTGTTACTCCCTATGATTTTATAAATGGTAGATATTATGAGGATTTGTCTTTAGGCATTGCGAGTTCTTTATTTTCATTGCTCGCTAGAGTTACATGGCTTTCCAAAGACATAATATGGCTTGTTGCTGATTCTCGTTATGGAGATTATAGACAGATTATAGACCTGTTGCTGCTTGGTTAACTGAATACTACACACCTTCTTTCGAAATCTCGGATTTGTGGCTGAACTGCGATGAGATAACTACAGCTGTTGCTGACAACAACTTTAGACGTGCTGGAACCATGGCTGCTGCTTTGGTTTTGAAGGTTGATGGTAGAAGTGAAAGATTTGATCAGGACACACTAAGTATCTACGCGAAGGCATCTAATGGGCAGATGCCAAATCTCGACCTCATCAATGTTGTAAATAGTTTAGCAGTGTACAAGAACTTAACAGTGCAGACTCAGACGCAGATGCAGATGCAGCCAAGGTTTTATGTCAGACTGGAGAAGATTGTATCTTTACTTTCCTATAGATGGCTAAAGATTGTTGGCAAAATATTTGAAGCTGTTGGAAAAGTAGTTCATACGTTAAATCTGGATTGGGATTTTGGTATCCCGGCCGCAGACTATCTTGAAGACAGTGCTACCCTTGCAAGTTCACTGTATTCCCAGGCCTTTGGTATCCCAACTGGTCCTCATGGAGCTTTCCGCGATTATCAAGTTGATGAACTGGTCCTCATGGAGCTTTCCGCGATTATCAAGTTGATGCAATTACTTTGAAAGTTTCACCTAGTTTTCCTCCATACAGTAAGACACAGCAACGCCATTTCCTTATACGAGGTGCCCGGTGAGTACTTTTGTTTTAATCTTTTCCTTCTTTCCAATTTTATACATTCTGATATTATTGTATGTTAAGATCTTAGGAATTCTAATGGTTGCTATTCATGTTTGATGATAACGCTGTGCTTTCTTTTTATTAAGTGCAGGTTACTGGAAGGAGCTATAAGATCAGTGAACAACCTCCTCGAGAACTTCCATCACTCGTTTTTCCTTTACCTATTAACTTCCCCAACCAAATTTATCTCTGTAGGAGTCTACATGATTTCTTTTCTTCTTCTTATAGCTCCTCTTCCAATGGCTGCAACCTCTTTATACATTGATGGCTGTAAAGCTCTTACCAATTCCAAGAACTTCAAGTCTTGGAAATGGCTTGATGCAGCCCAACAAGTCTTTGCAATGCACTTGTTGGGTCTCAACATCACGCTTCTTCCTTATTTCATCTGCCAAGTACCTGGCCAACATTCTCCAGAAAACCGCTCCATCATGTGGGCTACTATCTCTTCCTCGCTTCTCCTTATAACCTTTGTCACAATCCCTGGTTGCTCTCCCTTCTCCTCTCGAATGCTTGAAACCAATTGGGCTATCTTGAAATCAGTGACCATCTCAGCTGCCTTCATAGGCCTCTGCCTCATGTTCATAATCAATTTCGCCACAGCAGAGATCGGAGCGCTGCTACTAGTGCCAACATGTATAATGGCTCAGCCTATAAAACCTGCTTTGAGGGTCAGACATCTTAAGAGCCTATTGGGTGCATTTTGCAGTATGGCGTTGGTGACCATTGGGTTCCCTGTTATGTTTTTTGCAATCTCGAGAGGGTTATTTGGAGAAGGGCTCGTAGGGAAGAGTTTTGGAGGAGAGTTTTGGAGATGGTTAGAATCACTGTGGGCTTGGAACAGTGCTACATATCTATATATAGGTATGCTACATCTTCCTTGCTGGCTGCTTTGCCTCTGCATCTTGTTTCATCCTTCCTAATTCTTCTGTTACGTCCCAATCTTCTTAAAACTTGAAAAGAATTGTTCGGTTATTGAGAAAAAAATATTGAAAGATACAAACTGTTATATACACTTGGTTCAAATAACCAAACTTCTTAATCAAAGTAAACCGGGCATTAAACCGTCTTAATCTAATTCAATCCTCTAATAAAAGATAGAACTAAAGACGAATCAAAAAAGATATATAATTGTGTTTGAGGGTGGTCTAAATTCAGGTTCAAGGATCTCGAAAGGCTTATGTGGAGGCTCTCTTGCTCCATTCTTTCCCATATTCTCTATTACCATTCTAACCAGAGACAACTGTAACTATGCTCTATCACCAGTTCGAACCCAGATTCCCGTCTAAGAAAAATTTATCACCGAATTAAGATCTACATTACACACAATAATGAGTTGCAAAACAAACAATGTGGATATTATAAAACATATCGGTAGATAGACAGAAACAAACAATGATATTATAAAGTGATACTGCAGGTAATGGGAATACCATCTTATCAAAAATTACAGAACCTAAATTCACTTGGACCAAGCAACAGCTTCGATTTCAGATTGGGCAGCTCTGTACAACTCCAACCGCTTAGAGATGGCACTGCGTCTCTCCATGATCGCTGGATCTTCATTCAACAGAGACGACAGCTTCTTCATCTGTAGAATTTCACCAGTAAACTCAGTGTTTACCCGGATGACACTTGTTTATTATGTTAAGGCAAAAGGCAGAGATAACTTACATCCATGGTACCGAGCTCGGCAAAGAAATGGTCAAGGAGGCTACGCTTGGCTTCTCGGACTTGGCAGTAGACAATGGACTTGGGGATTGAATTCCGCAGGCCAGCACAGACCATGTTCACATAAGACAGAACATTGGATCCTGTTGCCAAATGTTAAGGTATGTGAGACAGGAATCTATACCATGCCAGTAGTAATATATATACACATATATAAATGCTTTTATCCTTACCAATTCGTCTGAGATAAGAATCGTTATAGCGATCGAAAATGGAATGTGTGGGGTTACCACCCTTCTCGGCATCCTGGGGTAGCTTCCTGAAGAAATCAACAGTGAGGTAACTGCACTCCATGTCCACCAGCTGCAGTGTTGCTTTCTTACTTTCCTCACGCATTTTATCGAGTGAATCTATGGCCGCATTAGTCACCTCCACTCTCAGAGCTGGGTATTGCTTTAGTTCCTGCTCATGTTCAACCCATCCATCATTAACATTGTACAAAACTACCAATCTGTTGGAGATATATATTATATTACTAATATTAAAAAAAAAAAAAACTTACAACAGTCTCATTCACAGACTTGTGGACCAGATCCTTCAAGATGGCATGAACCTAGTTATATTCAAACAACCACAGAAAAGTAAACCAAACAGGAAAGACACTATTGCTCTTTGTTAGGTTTTTCATGCAATTAGTTTTTGAAATGAAAGTAGAGAGTTTGTACAGTGTCAACAGATGCTTCAGCAGGGCCCCGGATGGAGACAATAGAAGACTCGATGAGACGACGATAACCTTGCTCAGGAGCAATCAAGTGAGGCTGGTAACCATCAGCCTCAGTCACCAGCTTCCGGATGTTGTCCATCGCTAGCTGCTTGTCAAACTGGAGTCTCTTTAGAGCCGCAGGAAGCTGGTTATCAAACACGTTATACACCTTTTCACCACCAGCACGCCTGTGTAATCAAACATAGGATCAGGATTACAATTTTCCTTTTGTAGTTAATTATTGGTTAAGAGTTAAAATTTCAACTCAGATGCTATAGCAATTTCTGGTTTAATCCTATCAATCTGAAGCAAAAATAGTCAACTTACACTCCATCAAGATGCTCCTTGAATATTTGATCAAAAAGCCTGCATATCTCCATTATTGAGTACAACTTCCCCTGCACCAAAACAGTAAGTAAATCTTGATAACTAACAATACAACCACAGACAAAATAATACAATCTTACCCCTGCATCAGCTGCAATAGGCTTTCCAAGGCGACTGAGTTCAGTTTCCAGCTCTAATACTGTTTTGTTAATAAGTGACTGGATGCCTGGAATTCTTGACTTAATCACATGTTCTAGATGCTGTGCAACAACAAAAACATGCTGCATTAGGTTCTCAAAAAACTTCCTAATTTCCTATTTCGTAGCCATGTTGTCTGCTAAGAAAATTAGAGGCACCCATAAAAACAGTTGCCCTGAAACTCTTACGTACCAGTTGAAACAAATTTCAAAATGCTAACTTATTTAGTATAAAGACCCTGGTAAAGGCATCTACTCCTATCCTTGTGAAAAGCACATACCTTGGAGAGCATCTTTGCCAAATGCTCAGAGCCCATTTTATGAGCAAGGTGCCTATACTCTGTTGTATTGGAAAAGTATTCCCTCTCTCTTTTACGAGCCGCAATCATGTCAACATTCTTGTTAATATCTGCTTGTGAACGGTTGACAACACCAACCCACGGATATTTGAGTTTAAATTGTCTTCCTTCAAGAATCTAACCAAAAACATCATTTTGCAAGTACAAATGCAAACAATAAAATTAGTAAGGACATGAATTAAATTTACTAGAAAATTAGCAAGCTCAATGTCATATCAGAGACTAATTACATAAACCCATGCTGTATTCGCAACGCATTTTACTATCAGAATTGCAGCTTACACTACAATTAATCTATAATTGGGTAAGAGAATTTACTTCTACTGCATCAGTCCCCTTGTCCATAAGATCAATCTTTGTCAAGACACCAAATGTTCTATCCCCTGTGGAGATCATAGAAAGTATAAGAGACATAGGCTGACAGCAAAATGTGTTGGTCTCGTTGGTGACAAAAGAATGGTTTGCAAAATGCTTACCCGATGGATCAACCTCACGGGAAATTTTAATTGCATCAGAGGTAGCAAGATCTTGGTTTGCAGGTGAAATTGCCAGAATGATGCAGTTGGGCTATAGCGAAGAAATTTTATCAAACAAAAACCAGAAAGATGTCAAGTCATTTGCACCACAGCAAAAAAGGAATGGGAATGGTGATTGTATTATCCAAATTCCAACCTAATCTAAACCTGGAAATAAACTGTCAATAAAACATTAAAGGGTCTGGGAGTAAGGATTTCCTTTTACCTTTTCGATGTAGGACCGAACCATGTTTTCAATGTCCTTCACTATACTTTCAGATTGTCCCTCTGCATCAACCAAAATAATTTTCATATCATGATATAGCTAAACTACCTAGGATAGAGAAAAATGTCTATTGCCTCATGCCATATCGCTAAAGATAGACCTAAAATCAATGCTCTAGTAATCCACCATGGAGTGCTGTTAATGTAACTTACCAACAGCAACTTTTGTAAGCCCTGGAAGATCAATAAGTGTCAAGTTGACAACTGCACACATAGCAAACAGGATAAAGATTAGAGAATGGCATCCCATAAACAATATAATCAAATACAAATAAAAAAGAGATTTTAAGTTTTGTTCTAACCATTGGGAGAGTATATACTAAGGTGAATGGGAACGCTAGAAATCGCTTTGCTTCGTCCAGTCTCTCTGTCAGTCTCATCTTGAATCTCCTTCCTCACAGCAGCTATAGAGGTTCAAGTAAGAAAAAAATCAATGAGTTATACAATATAAGAGAGGGTTAAATTTGAACTGTAAATGAGACAATCGAAACATACCAAAATCAGTAAACCTTTTCCTGGGGAGGTGAAGAAACTCTGCATACTCCCGGGTTCCATCATCAATCTTTTGCAACTGTAAGACAAGGGGCCTTCGAGTAACAATGCCTATAGACAGTTTCCGAAAATGCATATTATCACTACACCAGGAAGTAATCAATTTCAATTTATAACTATGCAAGTAGTGTGATGACCAGATCCACGGGGTAAAAAGTCCTTTCCCACGATGCTCTCTAGGACTGAAGACTTCCCTGAGCTCTGTCATAAACAAGTATAAAACATAAAGTTAAGCACGAATACAAATCAAGCAATCGTTTAGAAACCCCTCTCCAAAACAATCATAGCTTAAAATGATTTAAGACCAACTAGTGACAATAAAATCGAAGTCAAACCCAAGTCCACGTTACTCAATACCAATTCCTTGAAACGCTAATAATTAGTACAAGTTATTCAACTCCAATTCCTCAAGCATATAAGGGAAGGGAATGAAATCGAGATGCAGACCTGACCACCAACGACGGCAATCGCAGGTAAGGAATCCCAAAGAGTAGGTAAAGCGCTAGAGTCTCCATGGTCTCCTAGAGCCGTGCAAGCTCTTTGTATCTTGTTAACCAGAGAGATGAGATTCTCCATCGTCCTCTACTCGTTTACCGCAATATCAAATGAAATACTCAAAATAGAGAAGCAGCTACAACAGATCGGCGAGATCTGATACCTCCGGTGTGAATATAGACTCCGGCAGTTACAGATCTGTATGCGACGGTGAGCTATGGGACTAGAGAAAGAGAGACGAGTTTTTGAATTTGAATCGTAGGAAAACCTGCCACTGTGTTCTGATAAAGTACAGCGAGAGAAAACGGAGTCCAATCTTTATTATTATTATTATTTTATTTTATTTTATTTTGTCACCTTTTTTGGATTATGTTAAAGGAAAAGCCCATAAGGCCCTGGGCTGCAGTTTTGTTCATGAAATATCTATTCATATTTATAATGTTTTATGTGTTTTTAATACAATAATTTTCTTCATTTATCTCTCAATAGAACATGAACCATAATTACATTGATCACCATCAAATACTGAATCCATTCCATAGACGATTCACGTGTTCCTAATTTTAATTCATATTTTTTTTTTTAATGCAAAAATATTAAACACATTCAACATGTTCATCCATTTTAAGCTAAACTTTTACTATTTTATTACATTTTTTTTTTCTATTTTTGATATGTGTTAATTATATTGAGTACTGTAAAATCTTTTATAAGAATTCGATATATATTCTGAATTAACTAGAGATCAATTGTTAATAAAAATAATTTCTAATATATATAATTTAGAACATATATATATAATATTAAAATAAAATATTTATTTACGAATATATTGATATAATAATTATTCAAATCATGTAAATCTGTGATTTTTTTATAAAATCTTAAAACAAAATATCAACTAAACTATCAATATCTATTTTTCTATAAAGTTTTGGTTGTGAAAATCTTTAATGCGCATAATTTGTACAATATAGTTTTACGACCGTATAATCTAATGACTTTAATTTTACCTCATACAATTTAGAAGAATAAAAAGAAAAAGAGGAAAAGATCAATCGGTAAGTTACCAATTTTGTGTTTGTTGTAGATTAGTGTTTTTGATAATACACATGTATCTCTGTTCATCAAAAAATTTATGTTCTTCTTGCGAGATATGAGAAATGAGGAAGATGAGAAATATTTTACAGAAATGGTAGCCACTACAACAAAACAGTCCATTTCCATCGAATTTTACGTCGACCTCGAAATCGATGCAAATTTCCA
>CM071717.1:13656085-13684778 GCA_036630335.1 Physaria fendleri | reverse complement strand
CCAGCCATGACTCTGTTGGTCCACGAAAACAGATTTCGGCTCTATATATGTTCGAAATTGATGGCACAGCTCGGAGATATTCAAATTAATGGTATTTTCTGAGATATTCTCTTTAAAATAAATGTTGTCTTTATTTATCAGCTTTCCCCTCCAAATCCAAACTCCCAAAACTCATCGGAATATCCAAACATTTCCCAAATTATCCTAAACCCGATAATGGAAGAATCATCGAAGCAACGATCTCAACAATTCTTCAACCCTAAAACCCAACCCGACCCGATCCACAACCCACCGGAATCACCAGCCACCAAATTCTCATTCCCTAGACTCCTTCTCTGGTTCGATCAATCAAGTCGCGTTAAAACTCTGCTTTCATGGTCCATCTTCTTCCTTCTCGCCGTCATCGTCCCGATGATCTCACACTTCGTGTTAATCTGCGCCGATTGCGATTTCAAACATCGTCGTCCTTACGACGGTGTGGTGCAGCTTTCGCTATCGATATTCGCCGGAATCTCGTTCGTTTGTCTCTCAGATTGGTCCAAGAAATATGGTATTCGAAAGTTTCTCTTCTTCGATAAGCTTAAAGATGTTAGCAATAAAGTCCGAATCGAATACGAAGCTGAAATCCAGGTAAAATAAAAATGACCTGCTAATTATAGTATTAGTATCTAAATTCATGATTAGAATCATAATCTCTGGGATTAGATTGGTGACTAGAGTAAAGAGTCCTTTATCGTAATAAAGAGTCCTTTATCGTAATCTCTGGGATTAGATTGGTGACTAGAGTAGAGCCCTTTTGACTCAATGGTCTTTAAGTCTTGATCGTACCATTGATCTCATCCACATGTAGCTTGAATCATCTTTTGGTTACCTCCTTTGATGTGTCTTCTCTGTTTCTTGTTGCAGAGATCAATGAAGCTACTGGCTATCTTTGTCCTTCCATCGGTAATTCTTCAAGCTATCTATCGCATATGGTGGTATGCTTCAGGCTTTAACCAAATCCCTTACATCATAGACCCAATGTTGAGCCATGTGTTAGCCTGCACACTTCAGCTCTCTTCTTGGCTCTACCGTACATCACTCTACATCGTCGCTTGTATCCTCTACCAAAACATCTGCCACCTTCAAGTCCTTCGTCTTGATGAATTTGCCCGCTGCTTTGCTTCTGAGATTACTGATTTTAGTTCCATACTCGCTGAACATCTCAAAATCCGGCGTGAGCTAAAGATTGTTAGTCATCGGTTCAGGCGATTCATTCTTTTGTCACTGTTTTTTGTCACTGTCACTCAGTTCATGGCATTGCTTACCACCATAAGAGCTAGTGTTCCCTTCAACATCTATGAAGTTGGCGAGCTTGCGGTAAGATTTTCTATGCACTCTCTTCACTTTTATATAGAGATGGGAGACACAAAATGTTCTTGTTATTGTCATTACATGTTCAAACTTGTTGAGTTTGTTATCTTAACCAATGTCTCTTGTTTTACAGTTATGCTCCATAAGCTTGGTGTCAGGGCTATTCATATGCTTGAGAAGTGCAACACAAATGACTCACAAAGCTCAATCTGTGACAAGCATCGCAACAAAGTGGAATGTTTGCGCCACTTTAGATACGTTTGATGTTCTTGATGACGGTGAGACTCCTAGATTTCCAACGACTAGGCAACATACCCAGATTTTATCGCGTCGTCGTAATGTTATTCAATCATCTGATGATGATGAAGAAGGAGAAGGAGATCAAAACGATCTTGACATACCTCCTATCTATGCTCGCGCTATATCTTCCCAGAAACGTCAAGCTCTAGGTAAACAAAATCTTGATTTAAACAATGATTGGATCAAAAGCGTTTAACTAATTGCTTGTATAATTTTAGTGACGTATCTAGAAAACAATAGAGCTGGGATCACAGTTTACGGATTCTTGGTGGATAAAACATGGTTGCGTATGATCTTCAGCATTGAGCTTGCTCTTCTTCTATGGCTGCTCAAGAAGACAATAGGTAATGTTACATATTTCCACTCATATTTCATCGCTTTTCTCTTGTTTAAACATAACTGAAACCATTCTCTTCATGATTTTTTTTTTTACAGTGAACATAACCTGAAAACGAAACCAGTGTTTTGCTTTTTCTTAAAACACGAACAGATTTGAAACAGAGATGGGTTTCTTTTGATTGGCTGCTATGTAACAAGTTTCTTTTTAGGTCATCTATGGAAACATAGTCCACATATACAATGTAGGTAGAGAAATGTTTGAAGTTATATTATGTATACAGCTGGTGTTTACCGATTGTGTAAAACTCTGTATTATTTTTCAAGATATGTTTGGTGTAATTTTGACTCCTAGAGTGATTCTATGAATATGTTTTTGTGATTTTTTTCTAAAAGACAACAGTTAAACTTTAAATCCAACATCAATCAAACAATTGCTGCTTCAACAGGATATATACTTTTGATATGGATATGATTTTTAAAAATTTTTGGTAAATTATTTTATTTTCAGTATAGTTAGAAATAAAATAATCTTCGGATTTTGTCTCCAAACGTCACCGCGAATTATTTATTACTTCAGACGCCTTTTTTGTCGAAACGTTTGAAACGCAACTCAAAATAATATAAACGCTTTAAACGCAACTCAAACTCATTTAAACGCTTTAAACGCAACTCAAATTCGATTAGAACTTTCTTCAGTTACGGGTTACGGATTAGAGAAAGAGAGAGAAAGCAAGCGAGCTAAAACACAATCATTGGAAGAAACACTAAAAAAGATAGAGATGGAGAAGAAGTTACCGAGAAGATTAGAAGGTAAAGTCGCGATTGTGACGGCTTCTACGCAAGGGATTGGCTTTGGAATCATTGAGCGTTTCGGTCTTGAAGGCGCTTCCGTTGTCGTCTCTTCCCGCAAACAGGTTTCACGATCTCCCAGTCTCTTTCCAATGATTTCATCTTCGGAAGTCGAATTAAAAGATAGGAAATTGAAGATTGTATTTGTGCTTCGTTAGGTTACCAGTGTTATTAGCTAATTTGATTTTGCAATTTTAACTGTAGCCAGAATTGTTGAAACTATGGAGTTGACTTGTCACATATTATGTTGCTTTACCACTCGAGTCTGAATCTAATGTTCTCTATGTTTTTGAGTTATAAAAATCCGTTGTTCGGATCAGAGAAGCAGATTTTTTGTTTTCTGATAGCTCATAGCTCGTAGCTTTGTTTAGCCAAATGTTGATTTGATTCTCGGTGCAGAAAAATGTTGATGAGGCAGTAGAGAAACTTAAATCCAAAGGGATTGATGCATATGGAATCGTTTGTCATGTTTCCAATGCCCAACATCGTCGAAATCTTGTCGAAAAGACTGTTCAGGTAAGATGAGCTTGCTTATGGTTCGAAGCTATATCTTATTGCAAATTTATCATCAACAGCCTTACATACCCAAAGAGAATCCTTTTGAGGTCTTTGATCAACTGAAAGAGAGATCATAGTGTCTGTTATGTTTTGATTAGTTTTTAAATTGGTGTTTGGTTTCAGAAATATGGAAAGATAGATATTGTGGTCTGTAATGCTGCTGCCAATCCATCTACAGACCCAATCTTGTCTACCAAAGAGGCTGTCCTCGACAAGCTTTGGGAAATCAATGTCAAATCCTCTATACTTCTCCTTCAGGTAAACCTTTCCTTGTAATATAGAGTAAAGTGTTAGCTTTGTATTTCCATGGCCTGATAGAATCAACGTTAGATTTTGACCTCCTCTGTATTCATGTTACCAGGATATGGCTCCTCACCTAGAGAAGGGTTCTTCAGTTATCTTCATAACTTCAATAGCTGGATTTCAACCACAAGGATCCATGGCTATGTATGGGGTAACTAAGACAGCTCTTCTCGGCCTAGTCAAGGTATGTATTACTGTATTAGTGTACTCATCTGATTGGTTTTCTACTTTTCTTGATGATAATTAACGTTGAACATCATATCTCAGGCACTTGCTGCTGAAATGGGCCCAGATACACGCGTGAATGCGGTTGCACCTGGTTTTGTGCCAACACACTTTGCTTCTTTCATCACAGGGAACTCCGAAGTGGTAAAGTGTTGAAATGTTAGATTTTAGTTATGATCTCAAATATGATGGAATACTAATAATAGTACTTTTGTGTATGCTCAGAGGGGAAGCATCGAAGAGAAGACACTGCTTAACAGGTTGGGAACAACCGGAGATATGGCTGCAGCGGCAGCTTTCTTAGCATCAGATGATTCTTCATACATCACCGGAGAAACTTTGGTAGTTGCTGGAGGAATGCCTTCAAGACTTTAAGCCAAACTCTCACCAATAGAAACATGGAAAGAAAGAAGTAAAAGTCTGAGATCTTGTTAGAAGTTTTCAACATAATAAAAAATTAAGTAACAAGCATAAGTTGTAATAACATTATGAATAGCTTTGTTGGTTCTTGTAAGAGATAATTTCTTAATGGCATTAAGAAAGAATCATTTGATGCATCCTTTGAAGAATCTCATTCAGACTCAGACGGTTGGTTTGATTAGTTAACGGCCCACAAAGCCCCACATTTTAATATTTAAAGCTTTAAACTCACTTTTTCAAGCGATACGACGCCGTTTTGAATAGCATCTTTTCGTTAATATTTATGTCGGATACTGAACAAGACAAGAGAAAAAGAAAAAGGAAAAGAGAATCTGGGAGAACTTTATTTTAATGGCGACGTCGAAGCTTAAAGCTCTGTGGAATCATCCTGCGGGCCCTAAAACAAGTGAGTGAACTCAGATTCTGTTCATACTGTTTCATAAATAATTATTCTTCCTACATTTTTAAGTGAGACTTAAGAAATACAATGTGGATTTTCTTGGGCAATCTATTCGTTATCAAAGACTGTATTGATATGTTCATATTGGAAAATGTATCAATTCTTTTTTGATGGCACAGTTAAAGTCTATTGAACTGTACAGTAACCCTAGATTTTTCACTAGCGATACATTAGTTGGTTTATTGGGTTATTCCTAGGTGCTGCTTATAAGTTTACAGATTCAGAATCTCTAGTAACATTGTATATATTATATCGTTGAGATCTTCTAATGTTTTTGTAATTGCCAAAAAAGTTTCACTCTCTTTCCATTTTGTGTGTGTTGGATAATCAGTTCATTTCTGGGCTCCAACATTTAAATGGGGAATAAGCATTGCAAACATTGCAGATTTCCAGAAACCTCCTGAAAATATTTCATACCTTCAGCAAATTGGTATAATTTTGCAGTCTCATATCTCTATCTTTTTTTTTTCTTGGTATTGCACTAGCTCTACTACACATTGCTATTTGAAATTTTTTATTGTATTAGCTGTGACATGCACTGGAATGATATGGTGTCGTTGCAGTACTGTAATAACTCCTGTAAGTTCTCCTTAGTGTGATTATTGTCCTGTACTCAGAGTATTAAGTTTTGTTATGATTTTGTGATTTGTTCTTTTGATTTATCTGATATTTGTTGATTCTCTCTTGTTTTGGTTAATAGAAAAACTGGAACCTGTTTAGTGTTAATGTAGCTATGGCAGCTACAGGGATATACCAACTTACTCGTAAAATAAAGTGAGATCAACCCACACCTTTTTCTTTTTCTTGAGAAAATTATATTATATAATCACATTTCTAACATAGAAACAAGATTTTGCATTTTTTGCTTACCATATTTTCTATGATTCTATCTTATATATGTAGTATATGCTTCTGAAGTTGTTATCTTATGTTTATAGGTATGATTATGTACCTGAATCCGAAGCTGCTCTTGAAAATAAATGATGATTATGATGGTAAATTGGTAATAGTGATGATGATGAAATATGTTTGATGAAGACTGAAGAGATTCTTAATAAGTCTTTGTAACTGGACATCTCTTTTATATTGTCAACATATATGCCAATGTTTGATTTTGTGGTTATAGATTGATTGGTAAAATAGATTGAAAAGTCATATTCAGATGCTTGCTAAATAAAATCAGAAGGTATATCAAATGTATCTTTTGAGGATTATGATTGACTATTGAGTGAACATTTTGACTTTTTGAGAGAACAAATAAGGATTATGATTTTACTTTTGAGTTTCAAAGGTTTTAATTTTAAAAAAGAATTACAAGTTTTCTGTTTAAATTTAAATATTGTTTGTTTTAATTCAAAGGCAATATGATTTTGTTTGTGATTAGCATTTTGGTGTATGATATTTTTTTTATTAATAAGTTTGGATAATGGTTAAAAAATTGGATAATGTTTTCATTGTGGTTATTTCTTACAGATCGAATAATTCAGATTTAATTAATTTTTAAACACTTAGAAGTTAGTCAATAATCTTCAAATCAAATTCAATTCAATGGATCTATTTTAAAAAGAAAAAAATCCACCAATTTTTTTACTATTTAGGTGTAGTGAAAGCAAAGAATTTTACTGAATTTGGAAGAATTTAAAATTTTAGTAATCTGAAAAAAAAATTTAGTAGATAATCACGTAAAGATTGTGAAGAACCAATTAAATTAAAATCACTAAAATCTAATTCCTTTTATTATTTTTTCAAAATCTATAAAACATTAATTTCCAAACAATGTCTTTATATATATAAAGTAATAATATTGTATTCTTCTTCGAGGGAAAATTTCCCGCCATATTTCTCAGTAAAAACCCCTCTCTTTCTCTCTGCATTTCTCTCTCTACCTCTCTCTATCTCTTGCTTCACCCAGAAACCCTAGCTTCGAGCATCAATGGCCACCACTCCGAAGACCAAAACTTTCCAATCCTTAAACAAAGCAAACAAAACCCCAACTAACATCTATCGCAAATCGTATCTGTCTCCATCTTCATCAACTCCGTTCACTCCCCAAACCCCAGGAACTCTAACTCCTCTCCGTAGATCCGCACGCCATGTTTCTCGCAAAATCGATCTGGGAAATGACCCAATCGATGTTCCTGCAAGAGAATCAATCGAAGAAATGAACCTGATTCGAAAACGAGAACGAGCGCCAAGAAAACGAATCGCTGATGATTTCGAATCTATATCTGAAACTCTAAGAAGTCCGAGTAAGAAGAACAAAGATTCGGAAGTTCATTTCTCTCCTGTATCTCCAATTCGATCTGAGACGAAAGCGAAGAAGAGTGTAAAATCTGAAGAGAAGAAGAAAAAGAAGAAGAGAGTTTTTTACAAGAAAGTTGAGTTTGACGAAATCGAATTTGAAATCGGTGATGATGTGTATGTTAAGAGAAGAGAAGACGCGACTTCAGATGATGAAGATCCAGAAATTGAAGATTGTCAGATTTGTTTCAAATCAGGTAGTAACATAATGATTGAATGTGATGACTGTTTAGGTGGATTTCATTTGAAATGCTTGAAACCACCGTTGAAGGAGGTTCCAGAAGGTGATTGGATCTGTCCATTTTGTGAGATTCGAAAATCTGGTAAAAATCAAACACTTGTTGTTCCTCAGCCACCGAAAGGGAAGAAAGTAGCGAGAACAATGAGGGAGAAGCTTCTTTCTAGTGATCTATGGGCGGCTAGGATTGAGAAATTGTGGAAAGAAGTTGATGATGGTGTGTATTGGATTAGAGCTCGTTGGTATATGATACCTGAAGAGACTGTTTCTGGGCGTCAACCGCATAACCTGAAACGAGAGCTTTATTTGACTAATGATTTTGCTGATATAGAGATGAAGTGTATTCTTAGGCATTGTTTTGTGAAGTCTCCTAAGGAGTTTTCAAAGGCGAGTAATGATGGTGATGATGTGTTTTTATGTGAGTATGAGTATGATGTGCATTGGCATAGCTTTAAGCGTTTGGCTGAATTGGATGGTGGAGATTCTGATAGTGACCAAGAGTGGAATGACAAGAAAGAGGAAGAGACTGATAGTGATGAAGAGATGGATTCTGACGATGAAGAAAGGGTCTGTGGAGATTCAAAGAGTAAGAGAGGTTTAACAAGTGCAAGAGGAGGTGCGAATTCTCGTAAAGGGCGTTTCTTTGGGCTTGAGAAAGTGGGAACGAAGCTGATTCCTGAACATGTGAGATGTCATAAGCAGACAGAATTAGAGAAGGCCAAAGCCACTTTGTTGTTGGCGACGCGTCCTAAGTCTCTTCCTTGTAGGAACAAAGAAATGGAAGAGATCACTTCATTCATAAAGGGTTCTATCTCGGATGATGAGTGTTTAGGAAGATGTATGTACATTCATGGTGTTCCTGGGACTGGGAAGACTATCAGTGTATTATCCGTTATGAAGAATCTGAAGGCTGAGGTTGAAGCAGGAAGCTTAAGCCCGTATTGCTTTGTGGAGATCAATGGTCTCAAATTGGCTTCACCTGAGAACATTTACAGTGTAATCTATGAAGCATTGAGCGGTCATCGTATCGGTTGGAAAAAAGCTCTACAGTCTCTGAATGAGAGGTTTGCAGAGGGAAAAAGGATTGGCAAGGAGGATGAGAAGCCTTGCATACTTCTGATAGACGAACTTGATCTTCTAGTCACTAGAAATCAGTCAGTTTTATACAACATTCTGGATTGGCCTACCAAGCCTAACTCCAAATTGGTTGTTTTGGGAATAGCAAACACTATGGATCTTCCAGAGAAGTTGCTTCCTCGGATTTCAAGCAGGATGGGTATACATAGACTTTGTTTTGGTCCTTATAATCACACTCAGCTACAAGAAATAATTTCTACAAGGTTGAAAGGAATCGATGCTTTCGAAAAGACAGCTATTGAATTTGCTTCGAGAAAAGTAGCTGCTATTTCAGGAGATGCAAGACGTGCTCTTGAGATATGCAGGCGTGGTGCAGAAATAGCAGATTACCGTCTAAAGACTAACAAAACTGCAAAGAATCAGCTGGTGATAATGGCAGATGTTGAAGCAGCCATTCAAGAAATGTTTCAAGCACCTCATATTCAAGTTATGAAGAGTGTATCAAAACTGAGTAAGATCTTCTTAACAGCAATGGTTCATGAACTTTACAAAACAGGAATGGCAGAGACAACCTTTGACAGAGTAGCAACAACAGTATCATCCCTTTGTTTAACCAATGGAGAAGCTTTTCCTGGTTGGGACATTCTTCTCAAAGTCGGTTGTGATCTCGGTGAATGTAGAATCATTCTCTGTGAACCAGGGGAGAAACACAGATTACAGAAGCTGCAGCTAAATTTTCCAAGTGATGATGTTGCTTTTGCATTGAAAGATAACAAGGATCTTCCATGGCTGGCCAATTACTTGTGAGTTTTTATTCTTCCTTCTGTTATTGAATCATTGAACGTTCTTTAAATTTAAAGTCTACATGGGATGACCATCTGAACTTGGAGATCTGTTTTCTGAATTGTATCATGTATCATTTGTTTGTGAAAGCACATACAAAGTTGGAACTTTTTTTAAATTTTGTTAAAATCTATACTTGAAGATACATAAGAAGTGCAGATATGAGAATTGTATGTCTCATATCACTGCATTTTCATATTGCCCTTGCTTGAGTCGTCACCGGTAAAGGATGAATAGCTCTTGCAGATAGAAGTTTAACATAATGTTGGAAATGTTTAAGCATGGCTTGCCTTTGGTCTCGGTTCCAAGGGATTATATAGAAGATGAGAGCAAATCCAAAAGCAACTCCTGTGACCATAAACAAACCACGAAAAGTATAGACCGAGAGAGGATCACATGTATTCTCTCTTGTAGATGACTTCCTTTGTCTATGGAACCACCGATTCTCCATAGCTTTTAGCTTCTCTGTTCTCCTTAGCATTGCGATTTCTCTGGACAGCTTTTGAACCAAAGGAGAACCTTTTTGAAAAACCTGAGAGACACCATATAAACAATAAGATCATAGGACCTGCGAAATCCGGATAAAAGAGAGAATGAAGTTAAGATCTCACAAATCCAAATCCATTGGTGAGGCTTTCGGTTTTGACAATGTAGAGATCTGAAGGGTGTTGAGCAACCATTAACCTCATGTATGGAAGTTCATGTACAATAAACAAGATAGTTCCAGTCTTCAATGCATTGACATAATCATCAGCTGTCTCTAAACCTTTGTAGTTTTGTCCTTGGAATGTTGGATTATTATAAACAACATTTGCTAAAATAGAATCAGCAAAGAAACCACCAATGTTTTCATGAGAATTCAATCTTATCTGTTGAATTGTCATCATTGATGTTAATGTTGCAGTGTAATTTGATGTCAATATTAGCACTGCAAATACCCACACAATAACCACAAATTTTGACAAATTATGTTGTAGCTTCTCCCCTATACACAAAACAAAAGTGTTAAGAGAGAGTTTTGTAATAATTAGGTAAACAAAATCAAGAATTAGAATAGATCTTATCTGCTACTTACTGTGGGCAAAGACAAGAGTTGAGAACCCAAAAGTTAGTAATGTCCCAATCTGTTGAAAACAAGAACCTTGGAAAGCAGTGTTGTCATGTCTTTCTATCAACCAAACTATAAGCCCAGTCAAAACAAAGAAACCTATGATTGTAAGCCATAGATTAAGTGTTAAAGGCTTGAAAATGATCCACATGCTTTTGTCTTTAGCTGCCAATACTCCAAGACCAATATCAGTGAATGGTAATGTAAAATCTACATATGCTGATCTGTTATCAGTTATTGTGATATCTCCAACTGCTGCATCATACTTGTCTTTCTGTCAAACAAGTAACAAAACAAGATGATGACAGATTAGTATATTTAGTACAATTATTGAACGTTGGATCACGAGTTGTAAAATCGTACCTGACTCTGTTGGTCCACGAAAACAGATTTCGGCTCTATATATGTTCGAAATTGATGGCACAGCTCGGAGATATTCAAATTAATGGTATTTTCTGAGATATTCTCTTTAAAATAAATGTTGTCTTTATTTATCAGCTTTCCCCTCCAAATCCAAACTCCCAAAACTCATCGGAATATCCAAACATTTCCCAAATTATCCTAAACCCGATAATGGAAGAATCATCGAAGCAACGATCTCAACAATTCTTCAACCCTAAAACCCAACCCGACCCGATCCACAACCCACCGGAATCACCAGCCACCAAATTCTCATTCCCTAGACTCCTTCTCTGGTTCGATCAATCAAGTCGCGTTAAAACTCTGCTTTCATGGTCCATCTTCTTCCTTCTCGCCGTCATCGTCCCGATGATCTCACACTTCGTGTTAATCTGCGCCGATTGCGATTTCAAACATCGTCGTCCTTACGACGGTGTGGTGCAGCTTTCGCTATCGATATTCGCCGGAATCTCGTTCGTTTGTCTCTCAGATTGGTCCAAGAAATATGGTATTCGAAAGTTTCTCTTCTTCGATAAGCTTAAAGATGTTAGCAATAAAGTCCGAATCGAATACGAAGCTGAAATCCAGGTAAAATAAAAATGACCTGCTAATTATAGTATTAGTATCTAAATTCATGATTAGAATCATAATCTCTGGGATTAGATTGGTGACTAGAGTAAAGAGTCCTTTATCGTAATAAAGAGTCCTTTATCGTAATCTCTGGGATTAGATTGGTGACTAGAGTAGAGCCCTTTTGACTCAATGGTCTTTAAGTCTTGATCGTACCATTGATCTCATCCACATGTAGCTTGAATCATCTTTTGGTTACCTCCTTTGATGTGTCTTCTCTGTTTCTTGTTGCAGAGATCAATGAAGCTACTGGCTATCTTTGTCCTTCCATCGGTAATTCTTCAAGCTATCTATCGCATATGGTGGTATGCTTCAGGCTTTAACCAAATCCCTTACATCATAGACCCAATGTTGAGCCATGTGTTAGCCTGCACACTTCAGCTCTCTTCTTGGCTCTACCGTACATCACTCTACATCGTCGCTTGTATCCTCTACCAAAACATCTGCCACCTTCAAGTCCTTCGTCTTGATGAATTTGCCCGCTGCTTTGCTTCTGAGATTACTGATTTTAGTTCCATACTCGCTGAACATCTCAAAATCCGGCGTGAGCTAAAGATTGTTAGTCATCGGTTCAGGCGATTCATTCTTTTGTCACTGTTTTTTGTCACTGTCACTCAGTTCATGGCATTGCTTACCACCATAAGAGCTAGTGTTCCCTTCAACATCTATGAAGTTGGCGAGCTTGCGGTAAGATTTTCTATGCACTCTCTTCACTTTTATATAGAGATGGGAGACACAAAATGTTCTTGTTATTGTCATTACATGTTCAAACTTGTTGAGTTTGTTATCTTAACCAATGTCTCTTGTTTTACAGTTATGCTCCATAAGCTTGGTGTCAGGGCTATTCATATGCTTGAGAAGTGCAACACAAATGACTCACAAAGCTCAATCTGTGACAAGCATCGCAACAAAGTGGAATGTTTGCGCCACTTTAGATACGTTTGATGTTCTTGATGACGGTGAGACTCCTAGATTTCCAACGACTAGGCAACATACCCAGATTTTATCGCGTCGTCGTAATGTTATTCAATCATCTGATGATGATGAAGAAGGAGAAGGAGATCAAAACGATCTTGACATACCTCCTATCTATGCTCGCGCTATATCTTCCCAGAAACGTCAAGCTCTAGGTAAACAAAATCTTGATTTAAACAATGATTGGATCAAAAGCGTTTAACTAATTGCTTGTATAATTTTAGTGACGTATCTAGAAAACAATAGAGCTGGGATCACAGTTTACGGATTCTTGGTGGATAAAACATGGTTGCGTATGATCTTCAGCATTGAGCTTGCTCTTCTTCTATGGCTGCTCAAGAAGACAATAGGTAATGTTACATATTTCCACTCATATTTCATCGCTTTTCTCTTGTTTAAACATAACTGAAACCATTCTCTTCATGATTTTTTTTTTTACAGTGAACATAACCTGAAAACGAAACCAGTGTTTTGCTTTTTCTTAAAACACGAACAGATTTGAAACAGAGATGGGTTTCTTTTGATTGGCTGCTATGTAACAAGTTTCTTTTTAGGTCATCTATGGAAACATAGTCCACATATACAATGTAGGTAGAGAAATGTTTGAAGTTATATTATGTATACAGCTGGTGTTTACCGATTGTGTAAAACTCTGTATTATTTTTCAAGATATGTTTGGTGTAATTTTGACTCCTAGAGTGATTCTATGAATATGTTTTTGTGATTTTTTTCTAAAAGACAACAGTTAAACTTTAAATCCAACATCAATCAAACAATTGCTGCTTCAACAGGATATATACTTTTGATATGGATATGATTTTTAAAAATTTTTGGTAAATTATTTTATTTTCAGTATAGTTAGAAATAAAATAATCTTCGGATTTTGTCTCCAAACGTCACCGCGAATTATTTATTACTTCAGACGCCTTTTTTGTCGAAACGTTTGAAACGCAACTCAAAATAATATAAACGCTTTAAACGCAACTCAAACTCATTTAAACGCTTTAAACGCAACTCAAATTCGATTAGAACTTTCTTCAGTTACGGGTTACGGATTAGAGAAAGAGAGAGAAAGCAAGCGAGCTAAAACACAATCATTGGAAGAAACACTAAAAAAGATAGAGATGGAGAAGAAGTTACCGAGAAGATTAGAAGGTAAAGTCGCGATTGTGACGGCTTCTACGCAAGGGATTGGCTTTGGAATCATTGAGCGTTTCGGTCTTGAAGGCGCTTCCGTTGTCGTCTCTTCCCGCAAACAGGTTTCACGATCTCCCAGTCTCTTTCCAATGATTTCATCTTCGGAAGTCGAATTAAAAGATAGGAAATTGAAGATTGTATTTGTGCTTCGTTAGGTTACCAGTGTTATTAGCTAATTTGATTTTGCAATTTTAACTGTAGCCAGAATTGTTGAAACTATGGAGTTGACTTGTCACATATTATGTTGCTTTACCACTCGAGTCTGAATCTAATGTTCTCTATGTTTTTGAGTTATAAAAATCCGTTGTTCGGATCAGAGAAGCAGATTTTTTGTTTTCTGATAGCTCATAGCTCGTAGCTTTGTTTAGCCAAATGTTGATTTGATTCTCGGTGCAGAAAAATGTTGATGAGGCAGTAGAGAAACTTAAATCCAAAGGGATTGATGCATATGGAATCGTTTGTCATGTTTCCAATGCCCAACATCGTCGAAATCTTGTCGAAAAGACTGTTCAGGTAAGATGAGCTTGCTTATGGTTCGAAGCTATATCTTATTGCAAATTTATCATCAACAGCCTTACATACCCAAAGAGAATCCTTTTGAGGTCTTTGATCAACTGAAAGAGAGATCATAGTGTCTGTTATGTTTTGATTAGTTTTTAAATTGGTGTTTGGTTTCAGAAATATGGAAAGATAGATATTGTGGTCTGTAATGCTGCTGCCAATCCATCTACAGACCCAATCTTGTCTACCAAAGAGGCTGTCCTCGACAAGCTTTGGGAAATCAATGTCAAATCCTCTATACTTCTCCTTCAGGTAAACCTTTCCTTGTAATATAGAGTAAAGTGTTAGCTTTGTATTTCCATGGCCTGATAGAATCAACGTTAGATTTTGACCTCCTCTGTATTCATGTTACCAGGATATGGCTCCTCACCTAGAGAAGGGTTCTTCAGTTATCTTCATAACTTCAATAGCTGGATTTCAACCACAAGGATCCATGGCTATGTATGGGGTAACTAAGACAGCTCTTCTCGGCCTAGTCAAGGTATGTATTACTGTATTAGTGTACTCATCTGATTGGTTTTCTACTTTTCTTGATGATAATTAACGTTGAACATCATATCTCAGGCACTTGCTGCTGAAATGGGCCCAGATACACGCGTGAATGCGGTTGCACCTGGTTTTGTGCCAACACACTTTGCTTCTTTCATCACAGGGAACTCCGAAGTGGTAAAGTGTTGAAATGTTAGATTTTAGTTATGATCTCAAATATGATGGAATACTAATAATAGTACTTTTGTGTATGCTCAGAGGGGAAGCATCGAAGAGAAGACACTGCTTAACAGGTTGGGAACAACCGGAGATATGGCTGCAGCGGCAGCTTTCTTAGCATCAGATGATTCTTCATACATCACCGGAGAAACTTTGGTAGTTGCTGGAGGAATGCCTTCAAGACTTTAAGCCAAACTCTCACCAATAGAAACATGGAAAGAAAGAAGTAAAAGTCTGAGATCTTGTTAGAAGTTTTCAACATAATAAAAAATTAAGTAACAAGCATAAGTTGTAATAACATTATGAATAGCTTTGTTGGTTCTTGTAAGAGATAATTTCTTAATGGCATTAAGAAAGAATCATTTGATGCATCCTTTGAAGAATCTCATTCAGACTCAGACGGTTGGTTTGATTAGTTAACGGCCCACAAAGCCCCACATTTTAATATTTAAAGCTTTAAACTCACTTTTTCAAGCGATACGACGCCGTTTTGAATAGCATCTTTTCGTTAATATTTATGTCGGATACTGAACAAGACAAGAGAAAAAGAAAAAGGAAAAGAGAATCTGGGAGAACTTTATTTTAATGGCGACGTCGAAGCTTAAAGCTCTGTGGAATCATCCTGCGGGCCCTAAAACAAGTGAGTGAACTCAGATTCTGTTCATACTGTTTCATAAATAATTATTCTTCCTACATTTTTAAGTGAGACTTAAGAAATACAATGTGGATTTTCTTGGGCAATCTATTCGTTATCAAAGACTGTATTGATATGTTCATATTGGAAAATGTATCAATTCTTTTTTGATGGCACAGTTAAAGTCTATTGAACTGTACAGTAACCCTAGATTTTTCACTAGCGATACATTAGTTGGTTTATTGGGTTATTCCTAGGTGCTGCTTATAAGTTTACAGATTCAGAATCTCTAGTAACATTGTATATATTATATCGTTGAGATCTTCTAATGTTTTTGTAATTGCCAAAAAAGTTTCACTCTCTTTCCATTTTGTGTGTGTTGGATAATCAGTTCATTTCTGGGCTCCAACATTTAAATGGGGAATAAGCATTGCAAACATTGCAGATTTCCAGAAACCTCCTGAAAATATTTCATACCTTCAGCAAATTGGTATAATTTTGCAGTCTCATATCTCTATCTTTTTTTTTTCTTGGTATTGCACTAGCTCTACTACACATTGCTATTTGAAATTTTTTATTGTATTAGCTGTGACATGCACTGGAATGATATGGTGTCGTTGCAGTACTGTAATAACTCCTGTAAGTTCTCCTTAGTGTGATTATTGTCCTGTACTCAGAGTATTAAGTTTTGTTATGATTTTGTGATTTGTTCTTTTGATTTATCTGATATTTGTTGATTCTCTCTTGTTTTGGTTAATAGAAAAACTGGAACCTGTTTAGTGTTAATGTAGCTATGGCAGCTACAGGGATATACCAACTTACTCGTAAAATAAAGTGAGATCAACCCACACCTTTTTCTTTTTCTTGAGAAAATTATATTATATAATCACATTTCTAACATAGAAACAAGATTTTGCATTTTTTGCTTACCATATTTTCTATGATTCTATCTTATATATGTAGTATATGCTTCTGAAGTTGTTATCTTATGTTTATAGGTATGATTATGTACCTGAATCCGAAGCTGCTCTTGAAAATAAATGATGATTATGATGGTAAATTGGTAATAGTGATGATGATGAAATATGTTTGATGAAGACTGAAGAGATTCTTAATAAGTCTTTGTAACTGGACATCTCTTTTATATTGTCAACATATATGCCAATGTTTGATTTTGTGGTTATAGATTGATTGGTAAAATAGATTGAAAAGTCATATTCAGATGCTTGCTAAATAAAATCAGAAGGTATATCAAATGTATCTTTTGAGGATTATGATTGACTATTGAGTGAACATTTTGACTTTTTGAGAGAACAAATAAGGATTATGATTTTACTTTTGAGTTTCAAAGGTTTTAATTTTAAAAAAGAATTACAAGTTTTCTGTTTAAATTTAAATATTGTTTGTTTTAATTCAAAGGCAATATGATTTTGTTTGTGATTAGCATTTTGGTGTATGATATTTTTTTTATTAATAAGTTTGGATAATGGTTAAAAAATTGGATAATGTTTTCATTGTGGTTATTTCTTACAGATCGAATAATTCAGATTTAATTAATTTTTAAACACTTAGAAGTTAGTCAATAATCTTCAAATCAAATTCAATTCAATGGATCTATTTTAAAAAGAAAAAAATCCACCAATTTTTTTACTATTTAGGTGTAGTGAAAGCAAAGAATTTTACTGAATTTGGAAGAATTTAAAATTTTAGTAATCTGAAAAAAAAATTTAGTAGATAATCACGTAAAGATTGTGAAGAACCAATTAAATTAAAATCACTAAAATCTAATTCCTTTTATTATTTTTTCAAAATCTATAAAACATTAATTTCCAAACAATGTCTTTATATATATAAAGTAATAATATTGTATTCTTCTTCGAGGGAAAATTTCCCGCCATATTTCTCAGTAAAAACCCCTCTCTTTCTCTCTGCATTTCTCTCTCTACCTCTCTCTATCTCTTGCTTCACCCAGAAACCCTAGCTTCGAGCATCAATGGCCACCACTCCGAAGACCAAAACTTTCCAATCCTTAAACAAAGCAAACAAAACCCCAACTAACATCTATCGCAAATCGTATCTGTCTCCATCTTCATCAACTCCGTTCACTCCCCAAACCCCAGGAACTCTAACTCCTCTCCGTAGATCCGCACGCCATGTTTCTCGCAAAATCGATCTGGGAAATGACCCAATCGATGTTCCTGCAAGAGAATCAATCGAAGAAATGAACCTGATTCGAAAACGAGAACGAGCGCCAAGAAAACGAATCGCTGATGATTTCGAATCTATATCTGAAACTCTAAGAAGTCCGAGTAAGAAGAACAAAGATTCGGAAGTTCATTTCTCTCCTGTATCTCCAATTCGATCTGAGACGAAAGCGAAGAAGAGTGTAAAATCTGAAGAGAAGAAGAAAAAGAAGAAGAGAGTTTTTTACAAGAAAGTTGAGTTTGACGAAATCGAATTTGAAATCGGTGATGATGTGTATGTTAAGAGAAGAGAAGACGCGACTTCAGATGATGAAGATCCAGAAATTGAAGATTGTCAGATTTGTTTCAAATCAGGTAGTAACATAATGATTGAATGTGATGACTGTTTAGGTGGATTTCATTTGAAATGCTTGAAACCACCGTTGAAGGAGGTTCCAGAAGGTGATTGGATCTGTCCATTTTGTGAGATTCGAAAATCTGGTAAAAATCAAACACTTGTTGTTCCTCAGCCACCGAAAGGGAAGAAAGTAGCGAGAACAATGAGGGAGAAGCTTCTTTCTAGTGATCTATGGGCGGCTAGGATTGAGAAATTGTGGAAAGAAGTTGATGATGGTGTGTATTGGATTAGAGCTCGTTGGTATATGATACCTGAAGAGACTGTTTCTGGGCGTCAACCGCATAACCTGAAACGAGAGCTTTATTTGACTAATGATTTTGCTGATATAGAGATGAAGTGTATTCTTAGGCATTGTTTTGTGAAGTCTCCTAAGGAGTTTTCAAAGGCGAGTAATGATGGTGATGATGTGTTTTTATGTGAGTATGAGTATGATGTGCATTGGCATAGCTTTAAGCGTTTGGCTGAATTGGATGGTGGAGATTCTGATAGTGACCAAGAGTGGAATGACAAGAAAGAGGAAGAGACTGATAGTGATGAAGAGATGGATTCTGACGATGAAGAAAGGGTCTGTGGAGATTCAAAGAGTAAGAGAGGTTTAACAAGTGCAAGAGGAGGTGCGAATTCTCGTAAAGGGCGTTTCTTTGGGCTTGAGAAAGTGGGAACGAAGCTGATTCCTGAACATGTGAGATGTCATAAGCAGACAGAATTAGAGAAGGCCAAAGCCACTTTGTTGTTGGCGACGCGTCCTAAGTCTCTTCCTTGTAGGAACAAAGAAATGGAAGAGATCACTTCATTCATAAAGGGTTCTATCTCGGATGATGAGTGTTTAGGAAGATGTATGTACATTCATGGTGTTCCTGGGACTGGGAAGACTATCAGTGTATTATCCGTTATGAAGAATCTGAAGGCTGAGGTTGAAGCAGGAAGCTTAAGCCCGTATTGCTTTGTGGAGATCAATGGTCTCAAATTGGCTTCACCTGAGAACATTTACAGTGTAATCTATGAAGCATTGAGCGGTCATCGTATCGGTTGGAAAAAAGCTCTACAGTCTCTGAATGAGAGGTTTGCAGAGGGAAAAAGGATTGGCAAGGAGGATGAGAAGCCTTGCATACTTCTGATAGACGAACTTGATCTTCTAGTCACTAGAAATCAGTCAGTTTTATACAACATTCTGGATTGGCCTACCAAGCCTAACTCCAAATTGGTTGTTTTGGGAATAGCAAACACTATGGATCTTCCAGAGAAGTTGCTTCCTCGGATTTCAAGCAGGATGGGTATACATAGACTTTGTTTTGGTCCTTATAATCACACTCAGCTACAAGAAATAATTTCTACAAGGTTGAAAGGAATCGATGCTTTCGAAAAGACAGCTATTGAATTTGCTTCGAGAAAAGTAGCTGCTATTTCAGGAGATGCAAGACGTGCTCTTGAGATATGCAGGCGTGGTGCAGAAATAGCAGATTACCGTCTAAAGACTAACAAAACTGCAAAGAATCAGCTGGTGATAATGGCAGATGTTGAAGCAGCCATTCAAGAAATGTTTCAAGCACCTCATATTCAAGTTATGAAGAGTGTATCAAAACTGAGTAAGATCTTCTTAACAGCAATGGTTCATGAACTTTACAAAACAGGAATGGCAGAGACAACCTTTGACAGAGTAGCAACAACAGTATCATCCCTTTGTTTAACCAATGGAGAAGCTTTTCCTGGTTGGGACATTCTTCTCAAAGTCGGTTGTGATCTCGGTGAATGTAGAATCATTCTCTGTGAACCAGGGGAGAAACACAGATTACAGAAGCTGCAGCTAAATTTTCCAAGTGATGATGTTGCTTTTGCATTGAAAGATAACAAGGATCTTCCATGGCTGGCCAATTACTTGTGAGTTTTTATTCTTCCTTCTGTTATTGAATCATTGAACGTTCTTTAAATTTAAAGTCTACATGGGATGACCATCTGAACTTGGAGATCTGTTTTCTGAATTGTATCATGTATCATTTGTTTGTGAAAGCACATACAAAGTTGGAACTTTTTTTAAATTTTGTTAAAATCTATACTTGAAGATACATAAGAAGTGCAGATATGAGAATTGTATGTCTCATATCACTGCATTTTCATATTGCCCTTGCTTGAGTCGTCACCGGTAAAGGATGAATAGCTCTTGCAGATAGAAGTTTAACATAATGTTGGAAATGTTTAAGCATGGCTTGCCTTTGGTCTCGGTTCCAAGGGATTATATAGAAGATGAGAGCAAATCCAAAAGCAACTCCTGTGACCATAAACAAACCACGAAAAGTATAGACCGAGAGAGGATCACATGTATTCTCTCTTGTAGATGACTTCCTTTGTCTATGGAACCACCGATTCTCCATAGCTTTTAGCTTCTCTGTTCTCCTTAGCATTGCGATTTCTCTGGACAGCTTTTGAACCAAAGGAGAACCTTTTTGAAAAACCTGAGAGACACCATATAAACAATAAGATCATAGGACCTGCGAAATCCGGATAAAAGAGAGAATGAAGTTAAGATCTCACAAATCCAAATCCATTGGTGAGGCTTTCGGTTTTGACAATGTAGAGATCTGAAGGGTGTTGAGCAACCATTAACCTCATGTATGGAAGTTCATGTACAATAAACAAGATAGTTCCAGTCTTCAATGCATTGACATAATCATCAGCTGTCTCTAAACCTTTGTAGTTTTGTCCTTGGAATGTTGGATTATTATAAACAACATTTGCTAAAATAGAATCAGCAAAGAAACCACCAATGTTTTCATGAGAATTCAATCTTATCTGTTGAATTGTCATCATTGATGTTAATGTTGCAGTGTAATTTGATGTCAATATTAGCACTGCAAATACCCACACAATAACCACAAATTTTGACAAATTATGTTGTAGCTTCTCCCCTATACACAAAACAAAAGTGTTAAGAGAGAGTTTTGTAATAATTAGGTAAACAAAATCAAGAATTAGAATAGATCTTATCTGCTACTTACTGTGGGCAAAGACAAGAGTTGAGAACCCAAAAGTTAGTAATGTCCCAATCTGTTGAAAACAAGAACCTTGGAAAGCAGTGTTGTCATGTCTTTCTATCAACCAAACTATAAGCCCAGTCAAAACAAAGAAACCTATGATTGTAAGCCATAGATTAAGTGTTAAAGGCTTGAAAATGATCCACATGCTTTTGTCTTTAGCTGCCAATACTCCAAGACCAATATCAGTGAATGGTAATGTAAAATCTACATATGCTGATCTGTTATCAGTTATTGTGATATCTCCAACTGCTGCATCATACTTGTCTTTCTGTCAAACAAGTAACAAAACAAGATGATGACAGATTAGTATATTTAGTACAATTATTGAACGTTGGATCACGAGTTGTAAAATCGTACCTGCTCATAGAATGCATACACAAGATCATTGTACTGCTGGTAGTTAAACGCATTTGGCCAAGATATATACTCCACTTCATAATCGAAAGGTCTAATTGAGGTCTCGAAAACTTCTATACAGTATCCTGAAGCACTTGTGACTCCGGTTTTAGAATCTGTTCTAACTTCTAGTAGCTGTGGATTTATGTTTCCCCCGGGTACCAAAACTCTCAGCTTCTTCTTCTTTTTACTATGTATCTCGGCTTTCGAAACTCGGAGACTTCTTGAAATGCTAACAGAACCTCCAGGCCATATGATTGTCTCAAGTGCATTAGTAGAAGACAAATGTCTTCTTCTATTGCTTATGAAACTATCTGATTTCCAAAATCCTACATTTCTCTCACCTTGTCCTAACATATTCATAATCTCAAACTTGTCTAAGATTATTTTCCTATCCATTAATTTGATATCTCTAATCAAACCTTTATGCTTAATAGTACTTTCTATAATTGCCTTGACAGATAGCTTTCCTACTTCTGCTGCTCTTGCAAGACCATAAGCTATGTCATGAGCCCATATGCTACAAATACTCATTCTTGTTACTTCTTCTAGTACAAAAGATCTCTTCCATCTCAAAGTAAAGTTGTGAAGCTCCTTAGTTAATGGAACATAAGATTTGAAACCAATCACACCTTCCATTGTCTCCTTTGTTAAATAGCTTGTGTCTTTAAAGCTATTCATGCTTCTTGCTGTCAGAATCCATGCATGTCCTTCCTCCATCATCCCTAACCTCTTAGCACATGGAAACAGAAGATTTGCAATACGTTCCGAAACATGAACAACAAAGATACTTATCTCCATGGTCTTGAACATTCTTAGCTGCTTCATGATACATTCTTCATTAGATGAGGTAGAAACTTCAGCTTTGTACTTGATTTGAATGGTGCTTTGTTGAAAATGTTGAACCAAAGGTTGTATACTCTCCCTCCAGTCATCATCATCCTCATAGATAAGGACAACAGTTCTCCAACCAAAACTGTTGAAGAATGTTGTAATCCCTTTTGCCTCTGAGGTGGTATCATGTGTTGCTTGAATGAAGTGAGTGTATTTGGTCAAGGTAGATGAGCTAGGTACTTGGAAAGAAACTACTGGTACTTTAGCTTTGTCTCCAAGCTCTGCCAAAATTTTTGCTTCAAGCAAAGATTGTCCACCAATAAGTGCTTCTACTTGTTCAGTTTGTAGAAGATCCATGGCTGTTTTTAACAAATTATATGTCATAATCACGCATAAATCTTATGTATTAATTATTGATGTGATCTAAAACTATCCCAAAATTTTACTAGCATTAGCAAGATACAAATAACGTTTTAGTGACTAGTATGAGCTTATTGTTTGGACAAGAACAAAAAGGTGTAATGGGTGACGTACCTGCCGCAAGAGCTTGAAGAGGGTCACCATGAGAGTCTCTAGTTACAACAGAGACTCTTGTTATATAGCCGTTGACATTATAGAAATCAGAAAGCGCCATGGAGATTGCACTTCTCACAAACTTGCCTTCCATTGAACTCATGTCCACCACCAATCCAACACGAACCTCTTCATACAATACTGATGATAAAGATCTATCTACGACACCGTTTTGATGGGTTTCTCCATATGTTACGGACACAAAAGAAATTGAGAAGACATTAAAGAACATAATGAGAAGAAAATAATCAGTATGAACCATATTATTCTCCTCCTTGGTGAAGCTTTTTCTTTCTTTCTTTTGCTTGACAATGTCTGTATTATTAGCTCCTATAATCTTTATATATTATCGACATCGAAATTAGTTCATGATTCCAAATATTTTTAAATTTAATTTACTATTATTATTAATGTAACAAAGCTACTACTACTATTATATTCATGTAAGCGCGATATGTACGCATCTCTGTAAACGCATATTAAAAATTAAACCAGTTAAACCCCAAAATCAACAAACAACTTCATATAGATTTTGTGGAAGTGTTGAATTTTCGTTTTGGGATTTTGGTAAATTAGATATTTGATGTAATTCGTTTGGGATTCCGAATTTTTCAAAACCGTCCCTGACGATAAATTACAAATTCACATCAACATATATATATCCTTAGTATGTAATTTCTGTTGTAATTTCAAGTTTTGATCAATACCCTCATAAGCTGTGTTCTTCTTCCTCTTAGATAAAGAACATAGATCAAGTGAAAATAGGTGAGTAAGCTGTGTTCTTCTTCCTCTTAGATAAAGAACATAGATCAAGTGAAAATAGGTGAGGCGTACTACCACTAAACCACGCCTCCTTGTCGTCAACACATCTATGTGAGTGGTTTACTGGTTTACGAAAATTCAAATAAAGGTTGAGTCAAGGTCAAGTCAAGTACATCAATTAATACGGATTAGTCAATAAGTTGTGACCAAGAAAGTTCAAGGCTGGAAGCTAAATAAGTATTAGTTAAAGCCTATTTAATTATTGCATTTTTTTAATATCTTATGGGCGTATTGATAGTTTTTTTCTTATGATCCTTTTTTTCTAGTTTATTAAGTATGTTGTATAAACATTGTTTTTATTTGAATATAGTTTAACATTAATACGAAATAAAAATAAAAATTTGAAGTCATGTAGAAGTGGAAAATCAGTAGTATTAGACATTAAGATCAGATCATGTTTCTTTTTGTTAGTACAAGAGTAGATAGATAATCATAATGCTATTTTCTTTGTGTTAATAAGGTTTACACGAGAGGGCATAATTGGTGTAAGGTCACAATAACAAAGTTGACTTTTCCGGAATCTTAGGACTTTGTTTGGTCTAAGGTTGACTTTACCAAGTCCTAGGATGTTTACAATGACAAAGTTGTCATTTAAGGTTGGCTTTTATATTCCTTTTATAATAATAACTAGATATTGTAGACCCGTGCATCGCACGGGTTCTATTAATTTATTAAACAAAAAAAATATAGTNATCATTGGCTCCCTTCCTTTGTTTCTTGATTAAAAGTCCTAATAAATAAACAAAAGAAAACAAAAACACCCTAGGGAGCACAGGAAAACAGGGTTTGAAAACGGTCAAAATATCAGCATATCATTGCCTCTGCGGTTGGCCTCCACCGTCTCTGTGGATGTCTTTCAGCTTCTCCACTGCTCTGCCAGTAACCGCACACCTCCCGTGTACGTTACTCCACTTATCACCTCAACCTCCGCTACCTCATGTGCCACTTCCAATTCCCTAGCCTTACACCGGTAGACAACTACCCAAGTACACACCACCCTTCTATATCATAGAAGCTAACTTTACCTCAACACAGTGACACTGCACACAATCACAACCACAAATTCCAAGACTTACACTGCTAGGATCTACGCACTGCTATCGTACTCGGAAGCCAACAACAAGCCATGACACACACACACACACACACACACACACACGATAAACAACATCACATGATACATGGGTTAGAATTCACTTACCTTCGAATTCCCTGGTCACACAATCAAGGCTTTAAGACTTCACACACACAAAATCAAACAATGCATCCTATATGCCGAGTACACATAAATATACAACAGAACACACGTGCTCAACACGCAATACATGCACGACACATTTTAGGACTTCTAATACACAGGTAATTTTGATTACCTGCTATCGGTTTCCTAACGACTCCCGACCCTTTCACACAACATACACTGCAATCAATACTAAACAAGTATGCATATACACTACCATATGCAAATAATCAACAATTCACTTCCGAAATAAACCCGAACCCATACCCCAAGCTGCGAAAACAACCACGCTTGCACATAGTTTACTCACCAACTACCTTCACCACCGCGATCCTCTCTTTTTCTTCCTTTTTTCTTCTCCTCTCTCCTCCTCCGTGCCGATTTCTTCTTCGTTTTCCTCTCTCTCTCCTCCTTTCTCTTCCTCTGCGGTTTCCCCACACCCGCGACATTCCTCTCTCTTTTCCCATCTCTTTTTCCTTCTTTCTCCTCTCTTTTCTCCTTCTCGGCCTTCTCCCTCACCTCCGGAACACTCTTCCTTCTCCCATTCTTCCGTCTCCGCCGCGAGTTACACTCGCGAAACTTCTTCTTCTTTTTCCGGCCAACCGCTCGTCCTCAACTCAATCAACTCACGCCACTAGAATCAGAACTTTCTCCTCTCCAAGAATCCGCCTTTGCATGTAGGTTTTGTCGCCGAAATTTTTTGCCGCCGCCATGAGCTCCACCGCCGTCCGTCGGAGAAGTAAAGAGAGAAGAGAGAGTTTTGAGTGTAGAGAGAGAGTGAGGAAGGTTAAAACGGGGGTAAAAAGGGTAAATTCCCTATTTATAGTCCCTTCCCCGTGCGCGGAAAAAATCTTCCCCGAGACTGAAACGTGTGTGTTTCTTCTGTAACTGACCCTGTTCTGATCTCTGCAGACCCCTTCTTCAGTTTTGACCATTCTGAGCCAACTGATAGCCTGGAATACGGAATTATGGTTTCCCCAAACCCGCGGATTGTAAACTTCTGAATTGACAGTATTACCCTCCTATCCCACAGATTCCTTTGACATTCTTCCGGGACTTCTTAAAATTGCCCTTCAGCCCCCTAATCTTTATTTCAGGGTGATCGCCACTTCCCGGCACTTCCAAATACCGTTAAACAGACTGCTCCTGTAACACGGGGTGTTACAGCATTCCTTGTGGATCGACCCCGATATGTAATACTAACGCATATACTGTGCACTTGCAGTATTAGACAGGGTTAGACTCCTGGACTGATTCTAGGTCAAACCTGACGAAGCTATTTAGCAGACATCAATGTCTCCTTCGAAAATAACACATTTAAGCCCTAAACTCCAACACCCTTTCATAGCTACTAGTAAAGCTTGTAATTTTCCTTCTAAAGCATTTTCAACTTTTTTACCTTTGGTATATCCTGCTGCAACAAAAGTTGAGGCTCTATATCTTCTAATCCATCCATTCCCGGTTCGTTCTTGGATTTAATAAGAACAATCATAATTGCACTTCATATATTCTGGTTGTGGTGGTCTCCATTGCGAATGTGCTTTACTCCTATTTTGTCCTCTACCGTTTCCTGGGTGGGTTACTTCTGTATCGCATTCACTCCATTCTTCTGCATCTCGAATTGCCATTGATAAAGTCGTGATAGGTTCAATATTTTTATGTTGTTTTTTATTTTGGATGGTAGATTCAGTTTCCAGAGTTTACTTTTGACTTCCACATTACCTAACGGCTGAACCATTAAATTAGGGAAATTTGATCAGAAGCAAGCCAGTATGCTGATTTAACCGTGTATTGTCCATTCTTTGTATAATGCCATCCCAACGAATCTTGAGGGGCTGAAGTACAAAGTTTAATATTCATTACCGTATCCACATCATCTGGATGGATAAACTATCTTACTTTCCTCTCATCCCATTACAGAACGGTTGCATGCATTAGATCTTATACCATAAGAATATCATTGTTTGGATTAGCTTGTCTAGCTGCCCGTGGTGGTGTCAAAAATAACCATGGATCAGTCCATTCGTTTATCAATTCTCCATTTACAACAATAAATCGTAAACCTTTAATAACTAAGTCTCAGCCTTCTAGTATTGAGTTCCGAATATACGAAGGTTTTTTTCCACTCTTTGCATTAAAAATATTAGTTGAAGCATAGTATTTACCTTTCAGGACCCTTGCTAATAAACTCTGGGGGTTTTGAAAGATACGCCAGGTCTGTTTTCCAAGAAGTGCTCGATTATTTTGTTCTAGTTCTCTAAAACCCAAACCTGTTTCTCGTTTTGGTAGACATAATCGTTTCCAAGTTAGCCAGTGTTTTCCTTTATTATTGTTGCCTTTATCCCACCAAAATTCGGCTATTACCCGATTAATATCTTCACAAAATGTCTTGGGTAACTTATATACATTCATGCAATAAATAGGCATCACCGCTGCCACCGCCTTTAATAAGATTTCTTTACCTCTAAGAGACAAAAAAAACATTTTCCACACCCCTTTTTTCGCGTACTTTCTCAATAATGTACTGTAAGGTCTCTGATTTTTTTCCTTCCAAATTCTTCTGACTTTGCTTAGTGATTACCATTATAGCTGAGTTAAAGTGGCGGGATTTGTAGATCCCTAATTCAAAACCTTTACTCATGCACTGACTAGATGCCTAGGAAGTAAGGAAAAGAAGGGTTATAAGTTTAAAACACCAAGGAAGGTCCTGAATCACAGAGATCAGAAAGAGTAAGTCCATTTTGGCCCTAGAATCCTAAGGTTGAACAGATGCAGCTTAAAAGCTGATTTGTGATAGAACCCGCCAAATAAAGTGTTTTATTTTGGATGGTAGATTCAGTTTCCAGAGTTTACTTTTGACTTCCACATTACCTAACGGCTGAACCATTAAATTAGGGAAATTTGATTATAAGCAAGCCAGTATGCTGATTTAACCGTGTATTGTCCATTCTTCGTATAATGCCATCCCAGCGAATCTTGAGGGGCTGAAGTACAAAGTTTAATATTCATTACCGTATCCACATCATCGGGATGGATAAACTGTCTTACTTTCCTCTCATCCCATTCCAAAACGGTTGCATGCATTAGATCTTATACCATAAGAATATCATTGTTTGGATTAGCTTGTCTAGCTGCCCGTGGTGGTGTCAAAAATAACCATGGATCAGTCCATTCGTTTATCAATTCTCCATTTCCAACAATAAATCGTAAACCTTGAATAACTAAGTCTCGGCCTTCTAGTATTGAGTTCCGAATATACGAAGGTTTTTTTTCCACTCTTTGCATTAAGAATATTAGTTGAAGCATAGTATTTACCTTTCAGGACCCTTGCTAATAAACTCTGGGGGTTTTAAAAGATACGCCAGGTTTGTTTTCCAAGAAGTGCTCGATTATTTTGTTCTAGTTCTCTAAAACCCAAACCTGTTTCTCGTTTTGGTAGACATAATCGTTTCCAAGCCAGCCAGTGTTTTCCTTTGTTATTGTTGCCTTTATCACACCAAAATTCGGCTATTACCCGATTAATATCTTCACAAAATGTCTTGGGTAACTTATATACATTCATGCAATAAATAGGCATCGCCGCTGCCACCGCCTTTAATAAGATTTCTTTACCTCCAAGAGACAAAAAAAAAAATTTCCACGCCCCTTTATTTTTTCGCGTACTTTCTCAATAATGTACTGTAAGGTCTCTGATTTTTTTCCTTCCAAATTCTTCTG
>CM071717.1:13609160-13628101 GCA_036630335.1 Physaria fendleri | reverse complement strand
GCCCAAAAGTCTACAGCCATCTTAAAGCTACAGCCCAAAAATCTACAGCCATCTTAAAGCTACAGCCAAAGAGTCTACAGCCAAGAATCTACAGCCAAAACTCCAAAGCTACAGCCCCAACCAATCAGGCCCACAGCCAAAGAGTCTACAGCCAAGAATCTACAGCCAAAACTCCAAAGCTACAGCCCCAACCAATCAGGCCCAATATTCGTTTCATAAAAAAAATTTAGAGAAAACAAATAGAAATATGTTATAAATCTTTTCCTTAAAAAAATTATTAAACTTTCCATAAAAGAATTTTCCTAAAAAGATTTCCATAAAAGTTTTGTAAAGGCAAAGTAAATTTTCAAAGCCCAAAATTTATGGCTTTGAACTTTTATTTCATAAAAGGAAAAAAATCATCAAATTGGCTTAGGTTTTTAAAAGTGGCTTTGGCTTTGAAAAATATTTATAAAGCTTGATTGGTTTGAACTCGAAGATTTACAAAGCTCGATTGCTTTGAATTTAGGGATTTACAAAGCTTGATTGCTTTAGGTTTAAGGCTTTGGACAAAAAAAAATAAAAGCCAAAGCCTTAAACAATCACGCCCTTTATCACACGTCAGGATGCAGTGCCTATTAATGAGATCATTCCTATTTCGAGTGATGAAGAAGAGCCCATCGACAATTCCAACAGTGCGATCTGAAGAGGCAGATAACTTCAATCAAATTGACATGGTAACAGTAATACTTCATAAAACTCCATTAACATTATTTGGATATTTGAATAATTTGATAAAATAACTTGTTCATTTTGAAGTACACTCTTCCTTATTTGGTTATATAGCAAACACATTTGAAAAGCCTGAAAAATAATCAAAGATAGAAGCTTTCTATTGAGAAGAACCGATGACGAATCACGTATTTCCTAGAGTGCGTTTCTTATACCGATAAACGTTAGCTATTCTTATGAATGGATCTAATTGGCTATGTTTAAATCATTGAGAAAGAATAGTATAATATTTTCTCATGTAACATGTTCTAATCAATGTTTTATATGCAAACGTTGTGGTGATTCCTGATGCACCCGATTTCACAACCGAGTTAGTCAGGTTTCACCCGAGAGACAGCCTCTCGAGAGTTTAAGCCCAAAAATCTACAGCCATCTTAAAGCTACAGCCCAAAAGTCTACAGCCATCTTAAAGCTACAGTCCAAAAGTCTACAGCCAAGAATCTACAGCCAAAACTCCAAAGCTACAGTCCCAACCAATCAGGCCCCCATAATTACTAAATATAAGTATAAAAGCTTCTCTTCTCTGTGTTAAAACCTAGGCGAAACTTTCATCTTCTCTCTCAAATTCCTTCGTCTTCCTCCTCCTTTCATCTCTATACACACCTTTATTCTGTTCACTGTTGTTTTTCCGGTTAACTGATTTTGATAAGGTTTTAGAGAAAAAAGAACCGAGAGATTCTTGTCTCTCGAATGACTCTAAGCCGTTCATCAGCTGCTGATTCCGCCAGTGGTTCTAACAGATTTAATCGGTATGTTTATTCTTCTTCTTCCGCGCAGTGTTCTTCGTTGCATCCTCCTGTATCGACTTGGTTACAAATATTTGTTCGGAATATGTCTGATGGCAAAACGATTGTGATTCACGCTGATAAACACGATAAAGTGGAGCTTCTTCTTCATAGGATTTATCGGAAAACAAAGATCCCTGTGACTGCGCTACGAGTTGTTTACAAAGGTAAGCAGTTACGGAATGAACACTCACTAGGTTATTATTCGATTGAGCAAGACAGTACGGTTCAGGTCGTTGGTAGGATGCCGAGTTCCGTCTGTTCAGATCTTCCTGCGGCTTACCAAGTTATAAATGATATTATATACACAATTTCGAGAGTGAACAAAGGTGAAAACCTTAGGTATGATGTTAACGAGAACATCGATATCTTCTTTAAGATGCTTCCTGAGGATAAAGATGATTCACTTGCGAAATATTTCAATATCCTCTTGGATTCTTCGGTTCCATCTATTTTAGTGATGCTCTATGCCTCTTCTTTAGAAAGGTACAAATCATATCCTAAGAGTTCTATTAAGCTCTTCTTGTCTAAGTGCATTGCCTTGCCGAAGAATCAACTGAGCTTTATTTTACCCCTTGTGTTAGAGTTTTGTAAATTGCTTAGGAAATTTTGCCCTGACCAAAAGCTCTATGATACTTTCCGGGACGCCTTTGGTGTAATGCTGGTAGATTTCAGTAATCTTGATGCATCCAAATGTGGAGTTGTAACTCTTGGGATGCAGATTTTCCAGTTCTTTACTGAGTTAACTGGTCTTTTGATGAATGATTTAGTTAAGAATTCATGGCCTAGTTTCGTTGACTGTTATACGTTATGTGCCTTTTGGCAACAGTTGAAGAATGCCATTGATTCCAAAGGTGCCTACAAGATTCCCAGTGTTTTTCTTTCGCAAAAGAATGTATTGAATGTGGAACTCGGGCATCTCCATCAGTTATTAGTAACCTTGTTGACTACAATGGACCTTTGTATGTGTAAGATTGAATCTTCGTTCTTTAACAAAGAAGAATTTGTTGAATCTATGTTTCCATCATTGTCTCAATATCTTGCCATTCTGAAGATTATCAATTCAATATCTAACCTCTATCAAGATTATAAGGAGCGGGTGGATGATATGTTACATAAACATAAGGTTATATTCTGCATTCTCATTCTGCTATTTGCAAAAAGAGGAAATGACCATGACTACCAATGGATCTTTGAGCACAAGAATGTTATTAACTCTAAAACTAGGAGACATTTAGTAATGCTGTTGTTTCCTGATGTGAATGAAGACTTTAATGAGATGTACGAAATGCTCATTGATCGCTCCGATTTGCTAGCAGAATCTTTTGAATACATAGCGAAGGTAAGCCCGGAAGCACTTCATGGTGGACTGTTCATGGAATTTATTAATGAGGAAGCGACAGGTCCCGGTGTTCTACGAGAATGGTTCTATCTGGTATGTCAGGAAATATTCAGTCAAAAGAATACCCTATTCCTCCGATCTGCTGATGATTGTCGAAGATTCTCTCCAAACCCAGGTTAAGCTTTTTGCTACTATTCCTCCGATCTGCTGATGATTGTCGAAGATTCTCTCCAAACCCAGGTTAAGCTTTTTGCTAAGTTATGTTACTTTTCTCATCACTAGCTTAGATACATGTGATCTTGCTTAAACTTGCCTATAGTTTCTTGTTGACTGATATTATATATTTGTTATATACTCAGCATCGAAGGTAGATCCATTGCATCTTGATTTTTTCCGGTTTACGGGTCGTGTCATTGCCTTAGCTTTGATGCACGAAGTTCAAGTGGGTGTGCTGTTTGATCGTGTATTCTACTCACTATTAGCTGGAAAGAAAATATGTCTGGAAGATATTAAAGACACTGATCGAATGATGTACAATAGCTGCAAACAGATTCTAGAAATGGATCCAGTTGATTTCGATTCAGCCTCCGGTCTTGGTCTAACGTTCGTGTTGGAAACCGAGGAGATGGGAAAGAGGGATGCAATTGAGCTATGTAAAGGTGGGAAATTCATTGCTGTGAACAGTAAGAACAGAAATCGATATGTCAATCTTCTCATTCTACGTCGATTTGCTTTACCAATCATTGAGCAAGTAAAACAATTTTCCCGAGGTTTCGCTGATATGCTTTCGGATCCTAAACCTCCCGTATCCTTTTTCAAGAAGCTATGTTTAGAGGACTTCGATGGAATGCTTCGCGGAGAAGAAAACTCGATAAGCATAGATGATTGGGAGGCACATACAGAGTACACTGGATTCAAAAAGTCTGAACACCAAATATGCTGGTTCTGGAAGGTAATTAGCAAAAACACATTATTTTGCTCAAACTTTTAAACTTTGTTCGGGTTTTGGTTTGAGTCCGTTTCTTTTGGGTTAGTATAAATATGAATGTCCAAATATAACCCAAAAACCCAAAAGATACCTAGTAACCCAAATGTATATAGTAACGTCGTCTATTTTCAGGTATCATGGGTATTGAGTTTGGTTTGATTTTGGGTTGACTTTTTTTTTCGTGTAAGAAAAATGTATTGTTCAATTATTTATAAAACAATTTGGATTCGGTTTTGATATTTCGGATGGTTTTGGGTATGTTGCTCATCTTTTGGAATTTTGATTTTGTAGATTCTGAAGAACATGACAGAAGAAGAACAGCGAAATATACTATTCTTTTGGACTTCGATTAAGTTTCTACCAGTGGAAGGGTTTAGAGGATTATCATCAAAGCTTTATATATACAAATTAGAAGAAGCTAATGATCGTCTTCCATCGTCTCAGACTTGCTTTAACCGTCTCTATATGCCCAAATACTCGACGATCACTCTCATGGAAAGACAGCTTCGGTTCATCGCTCAAGATCATGTCAGCTCCGGTTTTGGTAAATGGTGACCAAATTATCAAAATTAAAAACCCCATTCTTTATTATCTATCTCTATTTATTTCTCAATCTACACAAAATTAAAAACCCCATTCTTTATTATCTATCTCTATTTATTTCTCAATCTACATACATTTATTTTCTCTTTTACACACCACTGGCACTATCTAGTATAACCTTCTGTATTTTAGAAATTATTAACATTTTATATTAACTTTGAAAATCATTACATCAAATTGAAGATTTGGAGTATGAACCATGTAAAGCTACACTATTACTAAATATTAAATCTAGTAATTCCATCTGAAAAAAATAATTTTTATTAAAATCTAAAAAGTTAATAAATATTCGAATCTCGCAATAAATCAAAACATTTGACTGGTTGATTAGATAAAAAATCACTAAAAGAAATGCGATTTTGTTTTTTTTTCTATCTGATCCAAAAATAACATTTTAAAATTCATTATATAATTACAAAAATATATTAAGAAAAAGTGTGAAAGCTACTCTTCTCTGTGTTAAAAGTAAAACTCAGACGAATCAAGCGCAAACCTTGGCCCATTCTTTAACTATAAAGGAGATTTGTAAGATTATCCATAGAACATCACCCCTCCTCAATTTCCATTCATTCAGAATTCTCACAGCTGAGAGGAAAACTACAGAGGCAAGAATTCGATATTACCCTTACATAATCAAGTGAGAAAATGTAAATTAAGACATTTGCAACTCTACAACAATAATAAAATATCAATTTATATTATAAAAGAAAAAAGTAGAACTCAGACTAAACCTTCATCTTCTCTTCTCAAATCCCTTCGTCAACTTCTATATCCACCTCTACTAATATTTCGTTCACAGTTGTCGTAGGATGCTGAGTTCATATAGCAATACATCCGACGCTTCACCTCATCTCGTTGGTAGGATGCTGAGTTCAGAACATCCCACAATGTCGCAAAATACTGATGATATTCTGTATATAATTTCGAGAATGATCAAAGGTGAGAATCTTCAATACGACGTTAACGAGAACATCGATATCTTCTTTAAGATGATTCCTCAGTTGAGAATGAGTATCGATTTTTTTTCATGTTCTCTATGTTGTTATAAATTATTGTTAAAATAAATTTTAAAATGAATCATTATGTCAAAAGAATATATTAAAATAAATCTAAGGTTGTAAAATAAATGTTCACTTTTTGTACAATTATATATTTATTCTAATATTTTTTTTTTCTTTGACAATATAAAAATTGATATAGAAAATAAAAAATAATTTAAACTATTAAAAAAAATGTAATACTCCCTCCGTTTCCTATTATTTGGGGTTTTAGATTTTTGTTTTTGTTTCAAAATATTTGGAGTTTTACACTTTTCAGTGTAATTTTATTAATTACTAAGAAAATTGTGATTTTTTCACTTTTACTAATTGATTTGGCCAATAGACATTCTTCTAATACAATGATTTTTACTAGGTAATTTCTCGCACCATATGCGGGTATACATAATCTGAAAAATATTTTCCCAAAAAAAGACGTGCATGGATGCTTGGGAGGCACTGAGTACAATGGATTCAAAAAGACCGAAAACCAAATATGCTGGTTCTGGCAGGTAATTAGCAAAAACGCAAATTGTTTTGCTCAGATCTTTGAACTTGGTTCGGTCAGGTATTTTTTGTTTGGGGTAGCAACTGTTGAGTTCTGTTTGATTTTGGGTTTTTTTAGTTTAAGAAAAATGTATTCTTCCGTTGTTTATTTAAATTAGTTTTGATTCAGTATTGATATTTTCGGATCCGGATCTAGATCGGTTTTTGTGTATGTTGGTCATCTTTAGGAATTTTGATTTTGTAGATTCTGAAAAACATGACAAGAACATCGAAGTATATTATTCTTCTGGACATCGATTAAGTATCTACTCGTGGAAGGGTTTAGAGGATTATCATCAAAGCTTATATACAGATTACGTGGAGCTAATAATCGTCTTCCATTGTCTCACAATTGCTTTTACCGTCTCTGTATACCCACATGCTCCAGGATCACTCTCATGGAACAACAGCTCCGATTCATCGCTGAAGATCATGTCAGCTCCGGTTTTGATAAATTGTGACCAAATAATCAAAAGTAAGAAATCTTGTTCTTTTTTGATCTATCTCTACCTCTCACACTCACTCTGGTCAAATTCGATTCTGGTTTAGTTCAAATTCAGATTCTGTTTTTACGTAACTAAACAGACAACGAAACCAAAATAAAAACCGAAATGTCAATCTCTACGCCTACAACACAGTAAACCAAATAAAGAGTAGTTGGATATGGAGCTATAAAAGAAAGAGTAGTGTGACAAGAAAGAAAAGCAGAAGCAGAATCTACTATCAGCTGTAACAGATTACATAAATGTTAAAAGATTCAATTTCAAGTCCAAGTCTCTCAGCAGAGTTTTCTTAACACTGATTCTGAGATGCAGTAAACTCAGATGCGCCTCAAAACACTCTACTTCACGAGTTTTCTTAATACTGATTCTGCGCGCTGCTCAAATCGAGGTAGAGCCCATTCATGCTGAATTATGTCGAGACCATCCTTCTCTGCACCTAGGCTCTGATCAAAATTACAATGCAATGGTAATGATTCAGTATTGTAAAAGATCGAGAACATATTACCAAAATTGAAAATGATCACAAGTAAGTTTAATGTATCTTCGTTACCTTTGATGCATCAAATCCAAACCCACCCATTTGCATCATACGTTGGGTGTCATCAATGGCTGCATAATAAGGGAAAGTGTTACTATAATGACCAAATCTAATTAGGTTTGGATGTTGAGGACTATTGAGCAAATTTAGTATGCGGAAACAAACCATTTTCATCTCCGAGAATGAGACTGAACAAGCCTCTTAATCCAAACAAGTTCAGGAAGTACCTGAGACATGAAAGAAAAGCTCATGAAACATAAGAAAGGTCAAGCAACTGCGATTACCATAATCTAGAAAGGACCGAGATAATAGAAATTCCTTGATGTAACTTGGGTACTTACCAGGAACGACTACTCACGTAGCTAACATCTACAGTGCTCAAGTCAATACCATTCTGTAACATTGATCTGAACCTTTGAGTCAATGGAAAAGGTATTTTGGCTGTAAGATAAACAAAGAAGAACACTCAGATGCTACAGAATTATACAAAGTTTGTATAGCCTAGAAAACCGAGGAGATTACTAACTAGTTATCAAATAATAACAATGCCACATCAATTCATAATTGTCGTTTATTAATTGAGAAAGGAAAACAAACCTGCAACAAATCCAGAGAAGAAGAAGTTGACCCATGCAAAAGTGAGTGTCTGCAAAACGGTAAGCTATGTCAGTTTCTGATATTACCAATATCGTAAAGGCATAGACACAAATATTCAAATTTAAATCTACCTGTGGAATAATCATTGAAAGGTTCTTCTTCATCATATCCATGGCCATGTTAGGATCAGAAAACATTGCCGCCTGTGGATTTTGAGCTTCTCCCTTGGGAACATGGAGCAAACCCCATGGCCATGTTAGGATCAGAAAACATTGCCGCCTGTGGATTTTGAGCTTCTCCCTTGGGAACATGGAGCAAACCATTCTCCTAAAACAAGAAAAAGAACACATATAATCTCACATTCCATATCCATAGGTACACACACATCAGACACTAATGAACTGATTAGCTCACTTTCCATCAAACAAAACAAGGAGACAGTAAAGAAAGACAAGAGGCAACAAAAAGCTTTCCTCGCACAATGCTACACGACAATCAGAGCTTGGTAATACATAAGAGTAAATGGATAGAGCTTCGATTAACAAAGCAAAGCAGAGAACATAAGCTATAGACTTTGAGAAACAAAGATCACAAAGAGTGCTATTATGCATATACATAATCATATGTGCTAATCCACAACAATTTGAAGCTTCCAAAGAATCACACAATGAGTTTCTCAAAAAATCAGAAACCAATACAAGTGAAAGGTCAAAATCTATTGAAAACTCAATACCTCGTTAGTATAGTAGAATCTCCGAGTACGAAATGATCTCGGCGGGATAAAATTAGCACCAACTTTAAGATTCCGAGCTCTGATTACAACTTGCCTAAAAAACAAATCAAATCAAACCAAATCAGCTAACAAAAAAAACTCATAGATACAGACTTAAATTCTACGAATACAAATCAAAGTTCCAGTAAACGAGGAAGAAACCTCACCCTTCTTTAACTATCTTAGCATCTGGAGTTGGAGAAGATCGCATAAGTTTAGAAACAAAGTATCGCAAAATACCGATTAGAACCATCACAACAGAGAGAGGAATCAGAACCCAATCTCTGATCGCGGTATCGAGAACCAAATCCTCCGCCATCTAAACCCTAATTATCTCTCTCTCGTCGTCTATTTCTTCTCAGATCTTCTCTGTTCTATTTGATGAAGCAAAACACGATCTGAAACTCTGAGAATCAGATACATTAGTGGAAATATCTTTTATATATTAAAACAAAAATCGAAACCTGCTTGCTGAATGAGAAGTACTCCTTTAAAAATTCCAGGGACAAAAGGGTCAATATACTTACATTTATGTTCTCTTTCAAACCTTCTGAGCGAAAGAGAAGTATCGTTGTGTTCACAAAACCCTAATTTTGATGTCTATTAAACCGAAACTAAAACCCTAATTTCCTCATCTTCTCTCGCCGTTTTCTCTCTGAACTCAAAAAAAATCTCAGAAGAACTTGAGAAAACAAAGAAGATGACAGTAGAAGCAGTGAATCCTAAGGCGTACCCATTAGCTGATTCTCAGCTAGCGGTAACCATTCTCGATCTTGTTCAACAAGCTACGAATTACAAACAGCTCAAGAAAGGAGCTAATGAAGCTACCAAAACATTGAACCGAGGGATCTCTGAATTCGTTGTCATGGCTGCTGATGCTGAGCCTTTGGAGATTCTTCTTCACCTTCCTCTTCTTGCTGAAGATAAGGTATTATTCTTCTTATCCTCTTTCATATGAATTTGCCTACATGTTTTGATTATCTCATGAGAAGATTTTTGAATATCTTGACTTGTTGCATATCTTCATTCGTATGATAAAAAGGATGATACTTTTTGGGTGTAAGACTCCAAGACATGATTTTGTAGTGAAGAAATCACTTAACTAGTTGATAGCTGTGTAGATCTTAGTTTTGACATGTAAGAGACTGATTCAGTTCAAGACTTTTAGGGTAGAAGAAGCTCATGTATTCTGTAGTAACATAGATTGTTTGGTAATAAGAAGCACATTTAGCTTCTGTTATCAAACTTTGTGAATTCATGAAATGTTTATTTGACAAAGGAACCCAAGATTGTGATAACCTATAGGCATTTGAGTTATTTACAATCATTTTTGATTTGGTCTTGATATTTTTGGGTCAGATTTGGTCTTAATACCAATTTTTGGGTCAGATTTGGTCTTAATACCAATTCCAAGTTGTTTTTGCATAGTTGAATTTCGTTGCTTAAACATATCTTTATTTGTTCTAACAAATCTGTTTAACAAGCACTATTTCTGAGTCTGCTGCAACCAACTATTGGTCTCTGTTTATTCTTGACTTGTTGCAGAATGTACCATATGTGTTTGTACCATCAAAACAAGCACTTGGAAGAGCATGTGGTGTAACAAGACCCGTCATCGCTTGTTCGGTTACATCAAACGAAGCCAGTCAGTTAAAATCTCAAATTCAGCAACTTAAGGATGCTATTGAGAAGCTTCTCATCTAGTTGGTGGGTATGAAGAATGAATGAATGATGGGTCTCTCCATTTATGGAGTTTGGCTTTGACTTAAGTGAAGTTTTGTGGTATTTTAGTTCATGAAAAAACAAAAAGATTGTATTGTAATGCTTTTGTTTGGATTATTGTGTTTGTGTTCACATCAACAAATCATTTCTAAATTCAGTTTCTAAGATTTGGTTTCTGGTTTAATATATATACCTGAGAAAGTCATATATATAGATTATTCATACATATTATAACCATAAATTCATATAAACCTAAGTGAGATTTTTTCTTTAAGGTGATCTCCTATAGACAAGTGTAAATCGATTCTGTTTCTGGAGGCCAATTCTCTGTTTTTTCTTTTCTCTCTTGATAAATTTGAATGACCTATATATGTTTTTTTTGAGCCAATTTTACATCAGTGCTACATTGATGAGGTGCAGTGAAAAAATGAAATGAATGGCTAAAAAAAGATGAATGGTCAAAAAATTAAAATTATTTTACAAACATATGTAATCCCAAAACATGCATAAGTTGTCAAAAAAAACTAGTTGACAAACGTATGTCCATGTTTTAACGGTAAATATTGCGGATCCGTTTGGACTGACTTTGTAATTCCACATGTACTATCCGGTTTCAAACCGGATTCCCGTGAATTTTTGGTCTTTCACTATATGACAATATATGTACTTATTTTACTACATGAACTTTATTAACGCTGCAATTTTCTCCTTGCGTAATCAAGTCCAGTTAACCATAAAAGATCATGTTTTAAATTGATTTTAACCTATTTTTTCCTCAAATCTTAACCGGCTTTGCAGCTGTGTATGACAAGCAAGTCTAAGAAAGATAGTCACCGTTTTTACGGGCTGCAAAACCAGTCATGATTTAGAGAAAATTTAGCGTTAAAATCGTAAGTAGTGTGGATCCGCTTTTTAGTAATATAAGTTATATGTATGTTTATTAATAAGTTAATCTTGAGAGGGAATCAAATAAAATTGTAATAATTAACAAAAAAGAACAAATTTCAAGAGATTAGAGTTTTCATGCTTCCAAATACATAGATGTTCTCAATATTGTATCCAAAAAAACTTAAAACAGGTTAGAATTTTCATGCTTCCAGATAGGTAATGCTCTCAACATCATCCCAAAGATGCAAATTCCTGATTTCGGGACATGGTGGCTCTATAACAAACCTTCTCATTATACTATTCTTGTCCACATCGTAAACAGCAAGAGTGTTTTTCTTATCCCAAATCTCTTAGACAACAAAATCTCTCCGCTGCGACTTGTACCACTTATCTCAAGGTCTTTAATATTAAGGCTCAGTCTAAGTTCATGACAAGGCAAACTGAAAAACTTGTGTGACCATTTACTCTTACCTGCATCCTCGAGCACCCAGAGGTCTAGATTACATTCGGTCTTGAGACGGGAATTATCAATAACAGCTACTTGATCTTCGTAATTCATGAGACTCCTTATATTGTGAGCCTCCATGGGAAATTCAATCAAATTGAACTCCTCAGAATTCAAGTCAAAACTCATCAACACACATCTCTTATCATGAATTCAATCAAATTGAACTCCTCAGAATTCAAGTCAAAACTCATCAACACACATCTCTTATCATGAGAGTACCAAGCACCATAATACAAAACGCCATTGATGGAGATTCCTTGACCGTGAGGACAATGAGAAAGTGAAAAAGTAATGCTTTTAGTGTTTCGCCATGAAGCTCCAGCTCCAAGAACCAAAATCTGAGTCTCAGATCTCAATCTCCTGGCAAAATTGCCTTTGCTGCCTTTACTGACTCGACTAATAAATTGGTTGACATAACTAATTACGTTCAGCACTTTGTATTCATCAGTAACAGGATCGTACCCAAAATAGTTCCACTCATGAATTATTATCGCGGATGTATTGGATTTAATTCTGGACTCTAGGGGCAAGCTCAGGATTTGCTTGGTTTATTATCGCGGATGTATTGGATTTAATTCTGGACTCTAGGGGCAAGCTCAGGATTTGCTTGGTGGTGAAGTTAACGATTCGTACCCCTGCCCTCACCCTAAAACAAATCAAGCCCCTGACGGCGTTCACGAAGTCCAAGTCATCTTCATCTTTCATTCCAAGCAAAGTCAGATCATGGTGTAGTTGAAGGAAAGAATCTGTTGCGTCAATGTTACTAAGCGACGATGAAAACAACATACAATCATCCTCGTCATCATCCGCGTAAACGAACACATGACGTTCCCGCTTTGATGATGAAAATTAGAAGAAAAGATTGATGAAATACCGAGAAGAGATCAAGGAAGACCAGATCTTGGAAACACACTTGAATCTCATCAACGAAGCCCCTGGTAATCGCACAAGGATTTCCACCAAAATCTCCTCCGGAATCTCCCTACAGGTTAATTTCGAATCAGCCTTTACAATGCTTTTTCTTCCTCCTACCATCTTGTTAGCTCTGATCTTTCACGGCCGCAATCTGAAGTCAGATTTTGGAGAAAACTCAATCTAAAGTCAGATTTTTAGTTATAATATATACTCCCTCGTTTCAGAATATAAGGGGTTTTAGGTTTTTAAATTTGTTTCAAAATATAAGGAGTTTTAGAGTTTTAAGGTAAGTTTTTAATTAATGATCATTATAATACTACTTTTTCATTGGAATGAAAACTAGTTAAAACAGACAATTAGCATTTAATGATAAAAACCGTCATTTTTCCTTAAACCCCTAATAAATTGAAACAGAGGGAGTATATTCTTTAATTATATTGCATATTTGTAAATATAGTTAACGACGTCTTATTCTTTTCAAATGATATGCAAGAGATTTTTAATAAAAATTATCTATAATTTGTTAGTATTTATTTATAATAATTAAATTAAGTTAAATGTTAGTAATTATCTTAATGATTAGCCTAATAATTTGTTTTGATAAACATTATCGATAATTTATAGTGTTAATCTATAATAATTAGATTTAATTAAATGTTAGTAATTATCTTAATAATAGCCTAATAAAACTTTTTGATAAAGATTATCTATAATTTTTTTAGTATTTATCTATAATAGGCTATAAATAAAATAATTTTTATTCTTTACAATTCATCTTGTCCTCACCTAGATAAAAATCATCTTTAACATCCTTTCTACTAGTAATAAACATAGAAACAAATAATACTTTCTTGGAAATGGAAATAGAGTTAGAAAACATCAAAGCAAATAATATTTTCCTAAAAACAGAGTTATTATTATCTTGAATGTGTATTATATAAAACTAGGTATTGATAAATCCGTGCCATGGCATAGGTTATAATCATTACTTAAAAGTTTTAAATTGTTTATTTAATTATTAATTATAATTTTTTAACTTTTTTTTAGTTTCTAAAATATTTTTTTTAGAAACTAAAAAATAATTTCTTAAAGATTTTTAATGTTTTTTTTCCTTCCTCTTGAATCTTGAAAACGAATGTTAATATGTTTATTTAAAATTTTGCTAATAATCTTAGATAAACCGTTTTTTAATCTTTCTCTTTCTATCAGAAGTTTTATGTTTTCTGATTGATTGATGATTCTGAATGGTACTTATTCGAATGATTGGTTCTAAATTATATATATTCTCGCGGTGTTTTCCACTAAACATTGGTTTTGGTGAATGTAAGTTATAATACGTAAAAGTATCATGCTTTCATTCTATTACTTAAAAGGCTTATTTTTCCTTTGGATCTTGTTCTACTTTCAATATAAAAGTACTCAATACTTAAAAAGTTTGATGAAGGTAATGTTTCGAGCGGACAGCTAATACATTTCACTTATTAAACAGGGTTCCCCGAAACATTTCGTTGCTTACTACGCACAATTATACACAAATGTTTGAATCTTTTGTAAATAATTATTCTTTTTTCACCAATCAATAAATATCACATCTTTACCAAAAAAAAAAAAATATATACAAAATGTAAAATATATTTTAATTTAAAATAATATGTTACAACTAAATATAATTATATTTTACTTGTGTTTATTACATTTTATAAAAAGATGTTTGTCTTTAAATTTTTTTTTTACAAATTAAACATTTTTTTTAATGTATTTTCACCTATTACACAAAACGATTGTAAAAGTTGAAACTTTTTTTCTTCTATCATCATTTCATAATAAAATAAAGTAATATATTAAAATAATATTTTCTTGTTTTTGAACATATAAAAAGCTTTCTCCACATTATTTCCACATTAATGTAAGCTCATTTTTATTAATAATATTTTCTTGTTTTTGAACATATAAAAAGCTTTCTCCACATTATTTCCACATTAATGTAAGCTCATTTTTATTAAAAACAACTTTACTTCTATGTATTATTGTTCCTAATGTTCTTTTTTACTTTTTTTAAGACCACTTTTTTTTTTTTAGACCAAGAATCATATGATCGAATTTAAAAAACAAAAGAATCATATGATCGAATATGAGCTTATCAATCATATAATTTTTTACTTTTTTTTGGGACTGAATCAATCATATAAATAAGTACATTTTTTGTATCATCACCATAGATCTTTTCTCCAACCCTTTTAAGGCATCCACATCCACTTCTCTTTTTTTCACTCAAATTCAATGGTGAATCATAATTGTCTTTATCATTCTTTCGAGGATGGATAAATCAATGACCGCCTCAATCTCTTCCTTATTTCTCTTGAAAATATTAGGAGTCAGTTATTTCATTGACCGGTGTATTCTCATCGGGTTATACATTAAATCTTATATATAAAAAAAATATATATATATATATCTTTTCTAAAACTGGTGCTTACATCTCATAATTTGGTACGACCTACTCATCTTCTTTTCTTCTGAAGTCTAGTATCATAGAATGATCCTGGCTATCAATGTATCTTAAACGGTTTAAGTTAAACCCATGCGAAGACATTTAATTCCATCGTATTCATTAGCGTCAGCGTAGAAACATCGGTATAATAATCATCATCAAAACCTAGCATGGAGAGGAAAAATTAGCATCTTCTTTCCTTTTTTTTTTTTTTGCGCCTTCTATCCATACCAAAATTTTTGTCGAACCCTTATAGATCAGCTGTGGAGAGAAAGGATGATGAAAACTTGATTTATATAGATTTTTAGAAATCTGTTAAATAATGAAAATGTTAGATTCCTAAAATTTGTTGTTTTTAATTTGATAAATTAATAATTTTAAAATGTTAAATAAATATATAGATATAGATAAATTAAAATTCAAAGTAAATACAATAAGATGTTATTTGAATTTACATATAGTTTATTTTGTCTTTATACCTGCAGCCGAACCCCACATCTATGGTCCTTAGGATCCAAGAGACTCCCCAATCATCATGTTGATGCCACGCGGCATCAACATTACATTTAACGAAATTATAAGCTGGTTCAATCCATGATCCGGTTGATGCTTCAGTGATGTGCAGCAATATTGATGTTGTAGGTTCCAAATAATTTAGAACTTTCATGCTTCCAAATAGATAATGTTCTCAACATCTTCCCAAGATGCAAAATTTTGAGACATGGTGGCCCTATAACAAACCTTCTCACTATACGATTCTTCTCCACATCGTAAACAGCAAGAATGCTTTCCTTGTTTCTTCTATTCCCATATTTCTCAGACAACAAAATCTCTCCGCTCCGACTACTCGTACCACTTATCTTAAGGTCTTTAATATTGAGGCTCAGTCTAAGTTTCATGATAAGGCAAACCAAAAATCTTTGTGTGACCATTTACTCTTACCTTCATCCTCAAGCACCCAAAGGTCTAGACTACATTCAGTCTTGAGACGAGAATCATCAATAACAGCTACTTGATCTTGATAATTCATGAGACGTTGATCATCTCGACTGTGCCATTCAACGTGAGCCTCCATGGGAAATTCAATCAAATTGAACTCCTCAGAATTCAAGTCAAAACTCATCAACTCACATCTGTTATCAAGATAGTACCAAGCACCATAATACAAAACGCCATTGATGGATATTTCTCGGCCGTAAGGATAATGAGGAGGTGGGGGAGAAGTAGTGCTTTTAGTTTTTCTCCATAAAGCTCCAGCTCCCAGAACCAAAACCTGAGTCTCAGATCTCACATTCCAGGCATATCTGTCTTTGCTGACATAACTAAATACGTTCAGCACTTTGTATTCATCATTAACAGGACCGTACCCTAAATAGTTCCACTTAGGAAATTCTACCAAGTATGTATTGCATCGAGGATCGTACTTTACTAGGGGCAAGCTCAGGACTTGCCTGGTGGCCAAGTTAATGATTCGTATCCCTGCCCTCACACTGAAACAAATCAAGCCCCTGATGGCATTCACAAAGTGTAAGTCATCTTCATCTTCCGTTTCAGGCAAGGTCAGATCATGGTTTAGTTGAAGGAAAGCTTCTGTTGCGTCCAAGCTACTAAGTGATGATGAAAACAACATACAATCACCCGTGTAAACGAGCACACGACGTTCCGTTTTGACAATGAAAATTTGAAGAAAAGATTGGTGAAATACCAGGAGGAGATTAAGGAAGACCAGAGCTTGGAAACATACTTGAATATCATCAACGGTTCCGCCGGTAATCGAACAAGGATCTCCACCAAAATCTCCTCCGGAATCTCCCTACAGATTATGGCAGATCTCGAATCAGCCTTTACAATGCTTCTACTTCCTCCTATCTTCTTCTTCTTAATTCTCTGATCTTTCAAGGCAGCAAGACGAAAAGACAACCTCATTGTTGGTTTCTTCTTTTCACTAAACCCTAATCCAAGGAAAACAGAACTCAATATAAAGTCAGATTTTTGGGGAAAAACACAACAAGTAACATATCAAGCCAAAATCGTCGAGACATAACAAGCAAATTAGAGTTTATATAGTAGGTACAAGTTGTTCAATCTAACTTAACTAAAGTAACATAACAACCAACATCAAAAAGGGTTCAATGTCATTTTTGAGCACAGATTTAAAACCCAAATTATGTAAATTTCAGTTGCATAAGCCCATATGAGATTAAACTAATCACATCAATAATTCTCGTCAAAACAAGTAAAACCCATAATCGATCAATTAAAAATCAACAACTTTAAGTCTGAACAATTCTAATAAATCTCAAGAAAAGGCAAAACATTAAGCACCTTATGTTCAAATTTAATTAAAAAAACTCACACTTGGGAAAAGGAGGAGAAGAGTCGTAAGCTTCAACAGTAGATTAGGTTTGAAGCGATTTTTAGTTTACTATAGGAGATAGAGTAGTCGCTACGTTTTCTAGTTTAGTATCGCAATGTTTAAAAACAGAGACGGCCCATTTTTTTTTTTAACGTAAATGTTATATTGTTTCCACTGTGACTCGAACCCATGACCGATGACGGCCCATTTAAACCGTAAAATTATAAGAGTCAGACCTTCAATAAAGCCTAATATTTTGTTTAAGGTTTAAAACCTAGATACAGGACTAATCTTTAACTAATCATAGATATGTCAATTTTTAAATCTAAAGGGCGAATTTCAAAATGGATATATATATATATATGTCAATAAATTTTGAAATATATGTTAAATTGTTAGGATTATATTGAGTATCCTAAAAAAAAATATGTGTAGTAATACATATATATTTTAAACAAGTAAACTACTACAATATTCAACAATGCTCTTCCCACTGCTACAAACCTCATTAGGCGAGGTATACTAGTTAATGAAGAATGTTGTCTCTGTTTTTCACAACCTGAGACCACAAAACACCTCTTTCTTGAATGTTCTGTAACAAAGGAAATCTGGTCTCTTGGAATTCAGGATGACAGCTTCCACTTTGCCCTTCAGCAATCTTTTGAAGATTTTTTATCACACCTATTCACGCTATCCTCTGCAAATAACACAAACTTTAGTTTCTTTCTAGGATTGCGCATTTGGAAGTCTCGGAATCATGTCATCTTCAAGCAAAAACGTCAAGATATTCCGAGAATTATCCTACAAGCTTGGACTGATATGGAAGAATGGAATCTTGCCCAACAAGAGTCTCCCCGTATGAGAATTCATCAAGACATTGATCAGCAGAGTTCTCATATGACAAGCACTTTTGTTTGTTATACAGACGCTTTTTGGACAGGTCCAACACAAACTTTTGGATATGGATGGGTTCTCAAAAACCAGGACGGTCGACATATCCTCCAAGGAAACGGAACCTCCTCACACATTCCAAACCCTGCAGAAGCCGAAGCGTATTGCTTACGTCAAGCAATACAACAACTAGCTTCTCTTGGGTACTCCGATGTCACTTTCCTTGGAGACTCCTCTGCCATATACAAGGCACCAGCGCTCTCTCAGCGGAGCTTTATAAACCGAGAGGCAGCCATATTGCCTATAAACCAGAACAACCGGTTTGGAAAACAATCACACGTGTGAAGAATTGGCAAAAGGTTTCAATACAAACTTTTGTTTTTCATGTCCATTTTCTTGTCTGAGGTTTGTCGGTAATGTGTCGAGACACATACCTTTTGTGTGCTCACACTTTTTGGCTATTTTAAGGATTGTAAGAGTACCTTCATTATCATCAATACAATGTTTTCTAAATGTTCTCTCTAAAATTAATTTTTCTCTAAGCTTCTCAAAACCCTTCATGGTATCAGAGCCATGGAAACTCCAGACTCTGCTTCACTCGTTCAAACTATTTCACAATGCGTAACGTTAAGATGTTCATCTTCAAACTACCTTCTCTGGAAGACACAAATGGAGTCGTATCTCTCTG
>CM071717.1:13569232-13580790 GCA_036630335.1 Physaria fendleri | reverse complement strand
CACGTGTTAATGACATGGTGATTAATTAAAACAAAAATCACATTCCTACAATTAAACTAACTGAAATCCATATCAAAATCAAACTATAAGTGCAAAATAAAATCACGAATTTCGTATGAAAATTGTAACAATAAAAAAATTTAATTAGAATGCACCTCATTTCGTCTCTGTATCACACAATCTAACTTATCCTCTTGGTCTCACTCCCTCTCTCTCTCTCTATCGTTATTTTCAATTTCGACTCAATTTTGACATGCAAAGCTTCTGGGTTTGTCACGTGGAAAACTCTGCAAAAATCCCAAACGACGCAGCTTTCATTTGATCTTCCCTAAAACAAAACGAGGTCGTTTTGACTCTTTTTAATTACTAAAACGATATTTTTAATTAATTACCACGTCATTAACACGTGCTATGATGAGTAAGCGAGATTAGACGATGATTAAACATCGTTATTGGAAATATATGATTTAGCACGATTTTGGTAGTTCGTGTATGAAATTTGAAATTTATTGCAGGTCATGTTGGTATTCGGACTGCATACAAGTTCATGTATGAAAATTCACTTCGGAAAAAGTACATGTAGGAAAAGGTCATTCTCCCTATAGTTGTGTTCATGAATAAGATGATCATGCCCCAAAATAAATATCCAATTGGGATTTGCATCTATTTATGTCCATGTCCAATTATGTTGGGACATTCGTCCAATTGGTCAGCGTCATCGATTTTACCTCGAAAGAATAAAAAAAACTCGAAAAACCTAGAAAACTGAAAAAATTACATAATTTTTAAATTATATGCAAAAAACTAATATAAGAAAAGCAAAAAATTTTTAAATTATATGCAAAAAACTAATATAAGAAAAGCAAAATGAAAATAATTATTTAGATTAGAAAAAATTCCAAAGGGACTATTTTCAACTAATGAAAAAATAAAGGTAACTGATCATATTTGGTATTTATTAACCAAAAACCTCATTTCTAACAAAAAAATAAAATAAAAAATAGTTGAATACCAAAAATTAAATATTAAAATGTGATTATATAAATCTAAATACTTTTGTTGAAACTAGATATGTAATTATAATTTTAAAATTAATTAAATACCAGAAGTTAAATATAAAATCTTGGTTATGTTAGTTTAGGTATAATTAAAAAACTAAATATATAATCATACTTCAGAAAGTTAAGATCCCATTCACTTTAGTTTTTTAAATTCAAGTATTTTGCCAAAACCTAGTTGATAAACTGAGAGAAAAAAAACATGTTATCTAAACATCAAGACTCTAATGGGTAGAGAAATTTAGGCTCTGAATGGTTAGTTGGTAAGATGCAGATCGGATCAATCGGACCAATATTTTTGTCCGCATGAGTTTGGACTAAGTATGCAGCATACTCAGTATGCATATCTGCATACTCTTGTATTGGTCTGAAGTGTCTGGAGCAAGAATGGTGCGGAGTGATAAAGTCGGACCATCAAAATAAATTTGAGATTACGGAGAAGTGCATACTGGTATGGAGTTGGTCCGACATTTCAGTCCGAACTTGTGCGGACTAAATCAATTTTGTTGAATGGTGAAATAAGTGCGGACTGGTCCGAACTTGGTCTGATCCGCAGCGGACTTACCAACCATTTACACCCTTAGATTCGATTGAGAACCACTATAGATCTTAGATCTCGACTTTTAAGGAAGCAGAAAAAGGAAGCAAAAAGGAAGCAATTGGACGTAGAAGGAGGAACATTGATATGAGTTTTGTGAGTTTTGTGGTCACGTTGGGTAAAAGATGGTAAGATTCTTTCTCTCTATCTCTTTGTTTATTTGTTCATTTTATATATTCATTCAAGTGATTCATTCAAAAAATTGACTCATTCACATCAAGATCATGAATGTTTGGCCTCACCAACTAGCTAATCAGATGCGAGCCCCTCCTCGGGCAGATTCCTCCTTTTGCTCCTCAACCTACAGGATATTAGCAGTTGTTTCCAGCTGTAGAAAAAAGAGAGGGTAATTTTGAATTTAGAACAGGTACTGGGAATCGAACCCGCATTAAGTGTAGGTGCTTTTCTTATAGTACTCAAGGTTATCTCAAATTCCTTAAAGTTTCATTGTACGGATTCTTGGATAGGATTATACATAAAAAATCCTTTTTTTGGTTATCTTTTTAGCTCTATGTCTCTTATCCAGTAGACTGACTGATGAGCAAAAGAAGGAATCCGCCCGAAGAGGGGCTCCTGTGTTTTTGGTAAACAGTCGCCTGGACCTGGTCTTTGTGGACCGAGAAGAAAAGAGGCTCAGCGAGAAGAGGATTGTACCATAGTGTACCATAGAAACAAGGAGATAAGAGGTTTACCTCGTTGCTTCTATGGTACAATCCTCTTCCACTAAGCCTCCATCTTAAAGAATTATTCAAATGATCCATATTTGTTACTAAACAAACATCAATAATCATCTTCATTCAAATGCATCATTTGGATGGAGAAACAAACGGATCTAAATACATCTATTTACTTAATTAATACCTACACAATACATTTTCTTTAAATTATTGTATACTACAAGAGAATATATATACATTATCAAATCTTTGAGAGTATGTATATATACATTATAAATTTTTTTTTGAGTGTATGTACTAATTACGATTTTTTTTTCGAATACATAAGAATATATATACATTATCAGAATTTTGAGAGTATGTACTAATTACGAAATGTTATTTATCTTATGTATTGGGAAAAAGAAAAAACAATTAGTGTTACTAAACAAAAACAAATGAAGCTTTGCTACTTATCGTCATATATAAAACATTTTCAATAGTCTCGTTAAGCATATATAACATCTTCAATAGTCTAATGTCAAAAATATAAACGTTAAGCAATAAAATCCTCAACATGTCTTGTTATAATTACGCATAGTGTATAACGTATCGAAAACCATGAGAATCCAATTCCTATTGTGGTTTTTAATAAAGAGAATACGAATTTGGAATGATAGTAAGATGGGAATATCCAAGAAGATTTTTGTGGTTTTTAATAAAGAGAATACGAATTTGGAATGATAGTAAGATGGGAATATCCAAGAAGATTTGTTAGAGTAACAAGAAAAATATAGCATGAAAAGAAAAGCTAATAGATTAGATTGTGAAGAACCCAAAAGATAAAGGAAAGAATCTCATCTATTCAAGTGAAGTACCTTCCTATAATCATCAAAGCAACACCCCCAAATTAAACCTATGCATACACATGTATGGAACTATACATCTCTTCTTTAATTGTTTGAAATAATAATATTATGTTGGTCACTTTTCATGTTTTCTTAGCTTAGCAAGAGAGAGAGAGAGAGAGATTCTTGTGTTGAATCTTGATGGGTCAAAGAAGGACTCTCTAAAAAGGAAAGGTCAAAGAACTAATAATACTCCCCATAAAATTGATCTTGAACTAGTGAAAAAGAAACAAAGAAAAAGCTATTGGACCCACCTCTTAAATCATTATACCTAATAGTAATACCACATGCTAACTTTTCTTCTTTTCCTATAAGCCAAATTATAATGATATGGTACCAAGAAACGTTTCCATGGATAAATCACGGGGTATCATAAATTATAATCTTTGGAAATTTATAATTTACATTCAATCATTATGATGATTTACAATTTACAATATATATATATATATATATATGTACTTGTTGCAGTTTTACATGCAGTTGAGTTACAAAACTAAAACAAAGGGTCACTCGATTTATGATTATGTATATTTTCCAAGACACATGCAGTTGAGTTACAAAACTAAAACAAAGGGTCACTCGATTTATGATTATGTATATTTTCCAAGACTTCATTCTTTTTTTTGTCAATTTCCAAGACTTCATCATTGAGATAAATAAGCAAGTAGTTGAAATAAAAGTCGAATATGTATGTAGTAGGAGTATGATAAATTTGTTGGGTCAACTAATCTTTTCGATAAGCAAAAATGTTTGCAAACTTAATAAGATCACCGTCTAACTTTTAAATTAATGACGAAGCAATTGGTTAAAACTTGTTTGCAAAAAATGTTTGCAAACTTAATAAGATCACCGTCTAACTTTTAAATTAATGACGAAGCAATTGGTTAAAACTTGTTTGAAAAATGTACATATCTCATTGATTCACAATTAAAAAAAAAGAATATTAAAAGGTTTTATCGCATTCGCAAGTTACCTATCAATTCCTAATATATATAAAAAAAATAAAGGGGAAAAATCAGATCGTCTTGAGATTGCCAAAACTAAGGTCGACTAATGGGACGACCAACACTTTCCAAAAGATGCTCTGTCTAACGTTTATATTTAAACGAATAATATTAACTCTTAAAAATTGTACGTAATCTATATATTTATAGTAATTTGATAAACTCGAAACATATTTAAACCGTGATTTTCCCGAGACACTTAAAGCATTACGTTTCGCCACTACATGCAAAGCATCGATCATATCCATCTCACGCGACCCAACAACCAGTGGCTTATACGCTCTCATCTACCTACTTGTTCTTTAGACTCACGGGCTTGAACGGCGCATTGCTGTATTGTGATTTGAATAAACCAAAGCTTTTCACTTACTATGACATTACCAAACTACGTAATTAACAACTATGGTATAAGATCAGCTTTCTCTATTTATACTTCCTGATTTGCTTTGTATGGAACTTTGACTTGATGGTATAAGATCAGCTTTCTCTATTTATACTTCCTGATTTGCTTTGTATGGAACTTTGACTTGGTCTTAGAACATTTTTTTTAACAAATGCAAATATAACTTCAAGTATTATAAATTATTGAAACAATTATAGAGCCGACCATTTCTGTCTATGAGTCTTATGAAATTGTCACTGTCTTTTAAAACTGTCATAGACGGTCAAAAACTCGCGTGCCACTGTCCATAGAAAAGACCAGCATGTCCCTGCAAAACAGGACGTGTTCCTGTAAAACGGTCCGTTTCGATTGTTCGTGGACAGTACGGATTGTTTTACAGGGACACGCTGGTCTTTTTCTGTGGACAGTGGCACGCGAATTTGTGCTGTCCATGACATGTTTTTACTCCAAAATTTTTAATGTCGTCTTTTTCTGTGGACAGTGGCACGCGAATTTGTGCTGTCCATGACATGTTTTTACTCCAAAATTTTTAATGTCAATTTCATAAGGCTTATGGACGGAAATGGCAGTTTCAAAAATAATCCCTAAATTATTTCCCCTTAGTTTTTTCTTGTCAACTATTTCACCTAATTTGTATCTCTCTTTTTTATTTTTGGATGAATGACAATCTCGAAACAAAAATATTATGGCCTCGTTCGGATGCAGATGCAAATGTTAGTATTTGGATATAAATGTTAGATGTTGTTCGTTTTTGTATATGATATTTGTATTCAGATGTTCAGATGCAAATGTTAGTATTTGGATATAAATGTTAGATGTTGTTCGTTTTTGTATATGATATTTGTATTCAGATGTTGCATCTAGATGCAATTTTATTCGCTTTTGCGTTTGTAATGGTACGTAGATGTTATTAACTGAAAATGACATACTTTTATGCTAATAAAGATGTTATTAACTGAAAATGACATACTTTTATGCTAATAAATACTATTTAATTATTTAAATTATATATGCAAATAATTAATAATCAAATTATTATTCATAAAATAATTTTATTTTTGTTGGAAAATTATGCTTCCGTGTTTTGACGGAAAAATTATGTTTCCGTGTTTTGACGGAAAAATTATGTTTGCGTGTTATAGACGAAAAATCATATTTCCGCGTTTTTGGCGAGAAATCGTGTTTTCGCGTTTTTGGCAAGAAATCGTGTTTTCTCGTTTTTGGCAGGAAATCGTGTTTCCACGGTTTTGCGAAATCTTGTTTCCGCGTTTTTGTCGGGAAGCCGTACTTCCACGTTTTTGGCGGAAAATCGTGTTTCTGTGTTTTTACGAGAAATCATGTTTTGCGTTTTTTACGAAAAATCATGTTTTGAATCTTTTTACATGAAATCGGGCTACGTTTTTGACGACTTTAATTTCATAAACCATGTTAAACCAATAGACTATTATAACTAAAATCATATAAAATGAACTAGCGTAGGAAAAAATGTATAAAATGAAATTTGTTGTGCTAAAGAACACTCGTCAAAACACTATTTTGTAACATTGCTATGATAATTTTATAGATTGATCAGTAACAAAAAAATGTTTCGGATCTTTTTTTTTTTTCCTTTTTATTTTATTTTTCGTTTTAGACTTTAGTTTAGTGTTGGATTCGAATCCAGACACGTATAGAGGTGACCACCGTTGGACCATACGATTCTCACTTTTAGTTTCTATTATAAAATTTGGATTCAATTAATTTCAGTTGAGATCACTGTATTAGACTTAAACAACGACAATACATGTGAAAATTATATCCTAATTAAAAGTGTGGAAAAAATTACACACAACTCTAAAAAGGAAAACCCAAACAGCTAAACGCGAAACAAAAAAGAAGAAGGACGAGAACGGCTCGTAGTCCAGTGAGAGAGCAAATAAACAACACGGTGTTTGACGGGATGATAAAAATGCAAATGATGATGATGTTGTCTTTTGATGGATTCGGTGGGAACCACCACAACCTTACAAAATTAAAAACATCGCGTGTTCCGAGACAAAAAGAGATCGTGTTGTTTTCCCAAGTGACGACGAGTCTAATTACTACTTGAATTAATCTTGAATTAATCCAGATTTTGTCGTTAAACAAAGCAGCCACGTGGACTGAAGCCGCGAGATTTAATTCTCCGCATGCATGCATGTAAAGCCCATCTAATAATACTATGTTATTAATCTAGTAATTGTTTAATTAATTTTAAACTAAACAGAATATACTATTATGTGTTGCTCACATTAGCTATAAAACAACGGGACATTCCTCAAAAGTTACAAAACACGACCGTAATGTCTTCTAATCTCTGCCCTTTTGATGGATTCTGCTTTCCCTTTTCTTTATATCTTTTTTCAAAATTCTGTTTGTATGGTATGCGTTCTTAAAATATGTAAAAATCATTAGAGGGGCTAGCTAATAATGCTTTATTCTTTTAATATACACATTCAAAATAATTTGAAATAAAATTATTGTACGCAGTAACAATAATGTGAAAAATATTGTTTTTCTTGTTTTATAGGTTGTCACTCTATATGTTAATAGTTTTCACATAAATATAAGAATTAGTTTACAGTTATTCATAGTGATACTGAGTTTCAAGGTTTAATATTTTAGTTTAATCAGTATACTATGGGAAGATTTGCATTAATATATGTTTTTATTTCTTGAAATTAATAGTGATTATCCACTTTAAAGCCTCCTTTCACATTTCCTAATGATTTATGTCATGAACTGTGTTCTGTATAACCGGTCATATAGTTTTGACTGTAATATAGGTGAAGCTCTAGTTTTGCCTTTCAAAAAAGAATTCAATTACACAGTTTTTAATATCAAATAACAATATTGGTGTTGGTATGACCTCAGAATTTTCATCTAATTTTTGTTAATTACATAAAATTAAATGTGTTTTTATTATAAACTGTTATATTAAAAAATATCAGGGGTGTTACACATTTTCAATGGTTTAGTTATTTTATGTATGGAATGAAAATATATCAAAGGAGATAGATATAAGGAAAAGTTATTTTATGTATGGAATGAAAATATATCAAAGGAGATAGATATAAGGAAATGCAAACAAAGAAAAACAAATGTGGAAGTAGTCCAATGTAAATGAAAAGGGCAAAAGTGGAAAAAGGAAAAATGTTGGACCAAGCAGAGGAATGCCCCAAGATTGGGAGAGGTATCAATCATGATACATAAAAAAACATCAGATATAATGTAATATGATCAAAGGTGGTCACTTTGGTCCATCCTATACATCTTTGCTTTGCTTGACCAATTCTTCTAGGGCACAAATGTTTATTTGATTTGTTGTATCATCTTTATCCAACAATTTTCTTCTTTTTTTAATATATGTGTTTCTTTTGCTATTAACATTTCCCAATTAAATCACTCCACTTTGAATCTTCCACTTCTATTCTTTTGTCTTCAACAATATATTAACATTTCCCAATTAAATCACTCCACTTTGAATCTTCCACTTCTATTCTTTTGTCTTCAACAATACACAAAATTTTCAACTTTTTCTTTCTTGTTATTGTAGCCCAATAGATTTTCGAGCATAAAGAGGGAAACATTCCATCTTAATTCGGATAATCATCGATTTTCTAAATAACAAACCATTAATATGAATGAAATTACTTGAAATATTCAATATCTATTATCGAAAGGGCCAAGAAAACAATTATGTTAGGTGTTTTATCTTCAGGTTTATCCTCATTTTTATATATATATTCATCTTATAATTTCAATAAATTTTAAAAAGAGAAGTTTCATAGTTACAATGAGAAAATCGATAGTAAATCCCATTTGACAAAGTAATTACTACCAAAATACATATACAATTTGTTAACCAATGCAAACTTTCAAATGACATAAAACCAAATTTGTTTTTTAGTGAATATAAATCACATAGGTCTTATCTATCTTTCAGCCCCAAAAAAAAAGGTTTTATCTATCTATTGGGTGTGTACTGAGAAAAGGTCAAAAAGCTGGTACTGGAAAATACAGAGAATGGATTGGATCACAAGAATTTCAAAAAGTAAAATGATAAATTTGATATGAATTGGCACTTCAACCATCGTACTCCCTATACCTTATAGCTCCCTATACTCTCAATTACCCAACATATATATATATATACATATATTGTTTTCTTTTGTGAAGCCGACATAAACTAAAGTTGGACATCATTTTATAGTTTAAATGTCTTGACAACTCGACGTTTTTGTTACATTCTCAAAACAGGATGCAGTACCCTTTTTGCAATTACAATTCACAGGCCCACTTTAAACCATTAAGCCCATCCACGCAAAATTTCAGATCAAGACGTGAATAAAACCTTGCTAACATGTTTTGTCTGATATGTTATTTATCATGTAATCACGGTTCAGGCAAGTTTTGAAGCTATCAGCCACGCCACCCGGAAACAGACCTGGGGACAAGTGAAATCGAATTCGAGGCAGCTTCTAATCTGCAGAATGCCCAAAAGTGCAACTGTTTATTTCCACGAACAAATGGAGAAAAAATCAGAGAGATTGTGAGACAAGGAAGAAGAAAACTACTTTGATATTTCATCAACCGCTTTCATGACTTCGGCAGAACTAGTTTCCAGTACCTGTCCTCCAAACACAATCTCATCTAACACTGCGTGCATCTGCAACGTGCGAAATAAAGAAAGAATAAGACATAACACGTTGTTAGTAACAAGCACTTGATTCATGTAGTTATCCAAGAAAGTGATCAAATCAATCTGCAGCACCTTCTGACTATAATATCAACTGTATTGTGGAATGAACTATTTTGCGTAATACCATTACCTTGCTGTAATTGAATACAATGTCGAGTTCGCAGACATTGCTAAAGCATTTGTCCAGTGTTTCAACAAGAACTGCCAATACCAGAATCTAACATCATACTAGGAAATATAACTTTTCGCAGGAAAGAAGTAAAATCGAAACGAGCAGAGGATTAGGGCAGTGATTCATATTTAACAACATTCCATGACAGGCTAAGAGGATTAGGGCAGTGATTCATATTTAACAACATTCCATGACAGGCTATAAGTTGGCTAAGGCCAGCATACTCACTTCATTAACTAAAGGAAAGAACTACACTTAAACTTGATTCAACTTAAGAGTGTGTCAACTCTCGACCACCCCTGATACCAATCTAAAAATACTCTTGAGATTTCATCCTACACAAACCAACTGAGCTGCCGCACTACTGAGATACCAATCTAAAAATACTCTTGAGATTTCATCCTACACAAACCAACTGAGCTGCCGCACTACTGAAACACAATTGTACTTTATTCATGGCAACAAGCTTTAATGATATGGCTAAGACACTGCACTGATTCCAAATTCTCTCTTTCCACATTTCAAAGCTAATGGTCAAGGTGTTCAGAATAAGTTATATTCCACATTCCAAAGCTAATTATCAAGATGTTTTCAGAACAAGTTATGTAGCTATAGAGCTGCCTCATTCCAAAGTACACAAAATCGAATGGAAGGTTGTAAAGACTAGCCATTTCAGATGATATTTCGATCTAAGAATAATAACTATTGATTACAAAAAGACTAAGAACCATATAAAAAAAACACACCTTGAATGAGATCAAGCATAGCAAGCTCATTTTCAGAACTATCAAATACAAGAACAAAATAGAGAGTAGCATAGTGCTTGTATACAAGTCGAGAATCCTGCAAATAATTCAAAACACGTTAAAAACAAGGTTTATTGAGAAACATTGATATCACATAGCACCACAAATGAAGAAAGCCATTACCGGGCCAAACAATGAATCGATCTCCAGAAAATTCAAACAATGAATCGATCTCCAGAAAATTGCTTACGTTCTCAGGTCTACTACACAATTCTGTACATTACATATGAACAAAAATCACAGATTTCGTTCATAAGAAAAAACAAAATTCAGTTGATTTTGAGAAATTCAAAACAAAATCCAGTGCAAGTTTCACGATCGACGTAGATTTTAAAAAACACAGATTACGAATATTGTTAGGGATCGAAGATGGAAGAGGTGATTGAGAACCTGAAAACACGCCGCGGATGAGCTCCTGCTGCTTCTCCACAGGCTGAAACCAAAATCCCCAAAATTGAATAAACCCAAGTTGAGAGATCGGCAATTGATCTAAAATATCAAAATCAAAAAGTATCTCAAAAGCATCGGACCATATAGTCATAGAATTTGGCTAGCCGTGGCTTGCCTTGTGTATTCATCATCATCACTGCCTTTATCATCTTTCAGGTCTTCTCTCTTTCTCGTCCTCTGGCTGAATGTTACAGACGGTGAAGTCCGCCGGTAGTTGATGCAACAAGCGGTGGCTTCCCGAAGGCGTGATTCTCCGAAGGAATCAAGCTATTCCGAGGGTTTGAAATCCAAAGGGATTCAAGAACTAAGAAAGAAACTTTGATTATTATTTTGATATGAATTTACAAAAGGAGAGTGTCCAACCTAAAAGATTCGAGTCTAAGCCAGAGATACGTGTTAAAATCACAGCGGGCTATTAATACTCCACGTGTCTTAATCCTATTTAAGTAAAACACACTGGGTGCATTAGAGGTTTTCATAGTTGTGTAGATTCTAAGTCAAGTTTTTCCTCAGAACCTTGCACAAAGAATTACAGACGGTGAAGTCCGCCGGTAGTTGATGCAGCAAGCGGTGGCTTCCCGAAGGCGTGATTATCCGAAGGAATCAAGCTATTCCGAGGGTTTGAATAACTTGGCCAAATCCAAAGGGATTCAAGAACTAAGAAAGAAACTTTGATTATTATTTTTGATATGAATTTACAAAAGGAGAGTGTCCAACTTAAAAGATTCGAGTCTAAGCCAGAGATACGTGTTACAATCACAACGGACTATTAATACTCCA
>CM071717.1:13540145-13551202 GCA_036630335.1 Physaria fendleri | reverse complement strand
CAGTTTAGAACGGGTTAAACTCCTAGTTAATTCTAGGTGAAACCTGAGAAGCTTTCGAGCCCATCATCAGACTAAGTTTGATTTGGTTGTCCCGTTGAACCTATTTCTTGGGATCTCCAGTCAGTTAGGTTTGGTATCCACCAAAGTTCGTCTTTCATTCATAGGCTACAGACCCATTCCTTTTGATGATTTCAATATGATCTCGTGACCAACCTTCAATATTTGGATCCATAGGTTGTCATCTAAATTAATGTAATCGATTTAAATTATACATCATTTGAGGTCAATTGTTTGATGATTTTACCTTATCTACAAAGAAGATAATTTTTATCATTTACAGAATTGGATTGCAAACGCACTTAAGTGGCAGTAAACGACCAGTTGTATATATCTGTTTCGTAAAGAAACCCTGAACGCACTGATGCAATCAGTATACAAAAACGTTTGAATGAAAACGTTTACAAAAAACAGGGTTAAAAGAAACATTCGAAATCGTTTAAAGATTTAAGAAATTCGAGAAATATAAATATGTTATTAGCTATAGGCTAAGAGCGAGTTTATTCAGCTAAGACTGTTAGAGCGTAATAACGGAATAGAAAATTCGATAACAAAATGAAGAGCGTAATAACGGAATAGAAAATTCGATAACAAAATGATACATAAAATGATTACATACACGAAACAGAACAGAAAAATGTTTTGAAAATGAAATAACACAAACCCGGAGTCGGCTGTTAACCTCCCCTTAACTGAATAAAGCGCCCGTAGTTGAGACGGTTAGGAAGCGTTTCTTCAGTCCCAGGGAACAACCAAGTGAGACTGTCTCGCTCACTCGAGGACAGAATCTACGAACAGGTGTGCTACGTTATACTCAGGAGCTTACGGTTCCGCTTCTGAAAGAAAAAAGACGGATGCGCAGAGGAGAGATGGAACGATAGAGAGAGCGATGAGAGAAGTGATGTTAGAATTGTGTTGGTGTGTTGAGAGTGTTGATGCGAGGACCCTTTTATAGGGTTGAGACGAAATCGTTATATTAATGAGCGAATCGAAACCGCTGCATTAATAAGTGAATCGTAACCGCTGCACGTTCAAAAAACGAATCGTACCCGCAAAATCGTTTTAAAACACGAATCGTAACCGCAGACTCATTTAATAACGAATCGTAACCGCAGGCGCGTTAATGACGATTCCATAAATGACTCGTAACTGCAATATTAATTGCGTAACGGTCTACAAACACACATCAATAACTTTTTATGGATCTAAATTTAATTAACTCATTTCTCATTCAACTCATCATAATTTTATAGCCCATTAGCTTGTTAAAAATTTTGATCCAAAAATCATTCTAATAGATTTGTTTTCAATTTTCATCTTTTTAATATAAATTTTTAAAAGTCTTAAGTTAAATCTATAAAGTTGATTAATTTTCAAAAAAAATATTATAATATTTATCTAAAATTAGTGTTTATTTATAATTATAATTGTTGTTATATAACATTTTTAAAATTTTTTTTTAGAAATTTAAATGTTTTTTTACTAACAATATTTCTTATTTTTATTAGGTAACTAATAATTATATATAAATTTTCATTTTTTTATATATAAATTTTCATTTTTGATAAATATTAAAATAAAATTTAAAATAGTAATCAACTTTATTTATCAATCAACTTTTAAATATTGTAATTAGATATGAAAATGATTTTTGTGATATCACATATGCCATTTGATTCCCAAACAATATATGGAGAACCCTTTAATTTTCGTTTAAAAATGTGGTCTAGCCAAAAAAAAAAATCAAAACTCAAAATTTTGGATAGTTTTCTTAATGGTAACTATGTCCTAAATTCCTCAAATTAAGATACAAGTTCAGAATCTGAATTTGAAATTTCCACCAATTTTCTTAATGGTAACTATGTCCTAAATTCCTCAAATTAAGATACAAGTTCAGAATCTGAATTTGAAATTTCCACCAATCAAGATTTTATTTTCTGTTATATAACAAAAAGGAAATGGTGGATTTGTTTACATTTTCTTGATTTTGTTTCCATACATGTTTATAATCCATACAAATATACTAACTTCTAAAACAGAAACAATATATCCACGCAGATTGTGCTTATATTTAACAAAATTGAAACGTAATTACAAATCCGTTCATGCATGTTAACAATAATTATAAATAAGGGAAACTGAATCTGTCATAAAAACAAAGAAACTGAATTTATGACAGCACAATGCTGACTGTAAAAACCCCATAGATGACTAGACAAAGACATATATTGATGTAAATCCATTCACCAACCAATCAAATTTCTTTCTTACTGTCGCAACATACATTCCATTTTTAGGGCATATCTATCTTCCTTGTTTGGTTTTTCAAGATCTGTATAAAGTACCTCAGTTTTGTGTCTGCTTCTCTCGCTAGAAGCAATAAACATTAAACAATGGCTGTGGTTATATCTTCTAATGGGAATTCCCAAGTTTTCGAAGGGAAAATGACTGTTTATGTCTTCATCTGTGTCATTATCGCTGCTGTAGGCGGTTTGATCTTTGGATACGACATTGGAATCTCGGGTGGAGTAACAGCTATGGATGATTTCTTGAAGGAGTTTTTCAAATCTGTGTATGAGAGGAAGAAGCATGCCCATGAGAATAATTACTGCAAGTACGATAATCAGTTCTTGCAGCTTTTTACATCTTCTCTGTACCTTGCAGCTCTTGTGGCTAGCTTCTTTGCTTCGATGACGTGCTCTAAGCTCGGACGCAGGCCCACAATGCAGCTCGCTTCTATCTTTTTCTTGATTGGTGTTGGTCTTGCTGCTGGAGCTGTTAACATCTACATGTTGATCTTTGGTAGAATTTTCCTTGGATTCGGCGTTGGCTTTGGTAATCAGGTATATAAACTTCTTCACAAAACTGGATCTGAATTTAGTTTCAAAGTTTTAATCGGTTTTAAAACAAAAGGAGTATCCATCGATGACATGAGAGATAGTGTTTGGAAGCTACATTGGTACTGGAAAAGGTTCATGCTTGAGGAAGATGAGCATGATGTCGAGAAGAGAACTGAGTGATGTTTCTATATTTTTTAGTTCACATATATAAGATATGTGGAACAACATTCTGTAATAAGAGACCAACTTGGTGATTCTTGTATTATCGTGATATGTTTTCTTCAAGTTTTATAACTCCATGGTTATAAAGTAAGACAAATTCAATGTTGGAGTTTATTTGTAAACAATTGTAATCTTAAACATTGAAAGAAAACAAAATATTTGTTGAGAACATTGAGTACTTCCTAGTCGGAGAATCACAAGAAAACAAACGTTACCTATTCACAGACACTGATTAAAGTAACGAAATTTAGAACAAACTATGTATAAAATTAAAAACTGTATTTTGTTTGTTCACTCTCTTCTTCTTCTTCTACTCTGTTTTCTTTTAGTCTTAAACCAACTTAGAGCTGTGTTGAAGGATCAAAGCCGTTAGATTTACCATTAGTCTTCTGCCCACTTAAAGACCAGGCGAAAGCAGCGACATAAGTGCAGATGAGTACCACGACTAGAATGGCGAATCCTTTGGAGAGATTTGTGGAGTGGTCAGTGACTTTGATGCCGAGTATAATGGCGATTACGACTTGAGAGAAGAACATTTGGACACCAGCTTCAAGGAGAAGAGCACGGCGACCAACTTTGTCGACTGAGTAGATTGAAACTACTGTGGAGAGGACATTGACTGCTCCTGTGACCACTGCAGAATAGAGAGCAGCGTCATTGCCAAAGCCTAAAGTGCTGAACAGAACAGGTGCGTAGAACATTATCGCGTTTATTCCTGTACATTGCTGGAAGATCTGCAAATTTCACCAGACAAAATATTAGAATTCAAATCAAATTCTACCGTAAAATTTAGAATTGAACACAATGAAATCAAAATTATGACAAACAATTTAAAGTTTTTGAGTCCTAAATTGAACATAGTGGAATCAAAATTTAGGGTTCTTAAGTCCTAAATTGAACATAATATAAACAAATTTAGGGTTCTTGTGTCCTAAATTGAACATAATAGAAACAAATTTAGGGTTCTTGAGTCCTAATTTCGACTAGATGAACTCAAGATCAAAGCAAGAAAAAAAAATCACTTTAATTTTTCAGATCACCGATTTCGAGAGTGATAGAGAAGATTTCCGATGACTAACCTGTAAAGCGACGGCGATGACAAGCTGAGGGCGATTTCGACGTTGAAGAAGGTTTCTAAAAGGATGTTTAACTTCTTTAGCAAGTCTACTAGCTTCAAGTAGATCAGCGAACTCTGGTTCCACATTATCAGTTCCTCGAATACGACGGAGAACAGCTTTACCTTCATCAAGACGACCTCTTTCGACTAAACTGTTTGGTGTCTCTGTCACCATTAAAGCTCCTACCGTTAAAAGAAGCGCGGGTATTCCCGCTAAACCTAACGATAACCTCCATCCCCATCCTCCTTTAATCCTGTTTAAACATTTCAAAATTTAGTGATTACATTTTAATTGGCCTATGGGCCTACACGTAAGCCCATTAACTACTCGACGTAAGTATAAAAGTCAACGCGATTACGTTCAACGGACGTAGACATGTGGATAGAATTTGCCGAAATCACGGAAGACTTTTTATCCACTTATAAAGTTTTATTTTTTTAAAAACGTTAACAACAAAAAGGTTTTATTTTTTTTTTTTTTATCCACTTATAAAGTTTTATTTTTTTAAAAACGTTAACAACAAAAAGGTTTTATTTTTTTTTATAGTAACTGCATGTGAAGAAATCTGATATTTTGAAAAAAGTTGATAACAAATTTAAGCCAAAAAACTATCAGATAATTTTGAAATCCATTTTGTTTCTTACAACAAATTAAGGTTAAGTGTGAAGTGAATTAGATAAGACATGTGGATATTTTTCAATATTGTCATGTTAAAGAAAACTGTTCGAAAATTATAACCACCATATGTTAATTGGAATTTGCATTTTTTTTGGTTAAAAAATCTCAAAAGCTAACTTTATTTTTCACACATTTTTCTTTTGATATAATTAAATAAAATAAAGAAAAAAGTAATAGGAAAGAGATATTTACTTGGCGGTCCCATAGTTGACAAGATTGGCAAAGAGAATACCAATAGTAACATTAAGCTGAAAGAGAATATTAAGACCACCACGGATCCTAGTAGGTGCAATCTCCGACAAGAACAAAGGAACTGCTTGATTAGCAAACCCAACTCCACAACCAAGCAATATCCTACCTGCAATAAGCATGGCTAGGTTCTGAGCTCCAGCGTTAAGAGCAACACCGATGATAAAGAAAACACCGGCTATGAGCATAGTTAGTCTTCGTCCGAGCGTTCTTGTCGTGTATGAAGCAAAGAACGTTGCGGTTAGACCGGCTAAGTATAGAGATGATGTGAAGAGTTGTAACCCTTGGTTGTCGTATTTGCAGTAGTTGCTGTTTTTATCTGCTCCGGCTTCTACTCTACGGTGAACCACCGGAAAAAACTTTTTTAGAAAATCTGGCATCGATGTTACTCCACCTGCAGAGGCATAGCAAATTATAAGATATTGTGATTAACAAAACAAAAGATTATAAGATACTGTAATTAACAAAAAAAAAAAATGATATTGTTATTTTATGTACATACAAACGACCCATTATTCAAAAAAATATATGTAGAAACTAATTAATTAACATTAAGGTAGTTGTTGAAATTTAATTTTGATGAAAGTTTTTTTTTTCTATTAGTCCTCCATGTGTTAGGTGAAATGGTTCTACCAAAGAAGTCATTGGTGATAGTCCTATATAAAATTTGATAAAATTTGCAGTAATAAAAACTTATGAACCCTTAAAATCTAAACTACTTCTACTTTTTGCAGTTCGAAAGATAACTAAGGAGATGCTAATATGCTTACCGGAGACACCAACATCATAACCAAACATGAGACCACCAGTAGCAGCCATGATGCAAGAGATGATAACTATAGGAGTTATCTTTGCCTCAAACTCAACTCCGTTTGCCGAAGTTGCAAAACCTCCTCCGGCCATCTCTATCTATAGGAGTTATCTTTGCCTCAAACTCAACTCCGTTTGCCGAAGTTGCAAAACCTCCTCCGGCCATCTTTATGATGATCTCTTCAGAACCTAAACTTCAAAAGTTTTTTTTCTCTTTTTCAGGAAAGGAAACACTTAAAGAGACCATTGGGGTCTTTACTTCATTATATAGAAGAAGAGGATTTATGAAGCGTAGAGAAAAATTTGTATATAGCCAATTAGATTCTTACACGTCTCTTTTCATGTTCACATGCTTTTTGCATCATTAAGTCATCGGTCAACAAACGTTTCTTACTAGTTCTATTATCCTTATTAAGTCTACTTTATGTGGCGTCTCCTTAGTCCTTAGTTGAATATACAATTTTACTTATCGTTATATAAGTCTACTCTTTTATTGTTTTTTATAAGATTTGTTACATTTTCTTTACATTGCTGTCCATGTGTTGTGAAAATCTTGCCACCAAAGCAATATTATGTATCACCTTTATGTATTTTAGAATATGAATAATATTTTGGGTCGTTAACCGTAAGCTCATACAAATTAGCCGATGTCATGAAAGTAACTTGTGATCAATATCATCTGACTAATTGTAGTTTTTGTATTTGTTTTAAATTTTGATGGATGCTATATTGTTTTTAAAAATTTATGGGACCATATCGATTCAGCATATTCTATTTTAGAAATCATATTGAGATGTAAGAAAATATATTTTAAGAAGCAGACCGACATTAATGAAAGCTACCAACCATACCTAATTAAGAATAAGGATTAAAAATCATAAAAAATCTTTAATATAGATTATAAGAAGATTTGCTCGATCATCACTCTGTTTAATTATTGGTTACTCACTTAAATGCGATTATTTACCAAATAATTTACTATTAACCTAAGCCAAATTCTTTATATTATATATTTGTGTTGTGTATTGATTACTAGGTAGTTTTGAAGTTGAATTTACGTCTTTCTAGTGTAAGATAGGCCAATACTTTTCTCTAGAACAGATCCAAACTCACTTAAAAAATGATTTTGAAGTCGAAGTGGTGAGTCTAGTTTTATCTTATTGGTCTTTAACATTATTTGTGTTGTTTTTTTATCACGGATTTCTAATTAAGTTGCTGTCACGTTATTTGTGTACATGTTGCAACTTGTCACTTTTTCATAGTTCAATCATGGGTCCTTTATCTTTAAAGTAAAAGCCAATAACCATACATGTTTTGGTTCTGATAAGACTAGTAACAAAACATGCTCACGAGTACTCGGTTGTTGTTTGTGCTTTGGAATGCAAAATGTAACAATAATAAATGACCTTTAGTTTAAATGGTTTTCAAAATCAATTTATATTCAATCTTTTAAGTATGACTTTTTTTTTTTTTTGAAATTTCTTTTGTGGGTTTTTGTTAATCTTTTTTTTTTTTTTTTGAAATTTCTTTTGTGGGTTTTTGTTAATCTTATACCAAAAACACATGGAAAATTCACAGTTGAATAATACAAGTTGTGTTTATAATGTAGTGTTGAAATATCATACCACAAATATCATGTGTTTAGACATATAAGTAAAACTATATCAACTTGACATGAATGTAAAATTAATTACGTAACAAAATGTTGGCTTTTTGACCAAATGTGTGTATGTGTATGTGGTTTACTTTTCAAACATCATTATCTTGTTAAGACATGGAGTCGACTAATACGATTCTTTTCAACAAAAATCCAATATAATAAGTACAAGTATTAAAACGTGACGATCAAATATAGAAAAACAAAGAAAATAATACGCTATATATGTGTCGCCAACAATTAAAAATGCTTGTATATATCTTGTTTTAAACCAAACGACGACGTATTTACCCGCGTTAGCAATATAATTTTTTTAGACTTGTGCTATTGAGTGCAATTCTTTTTTTTGTTGTGCTATTAGGTGTAAAAAATTCAAATAATAAATATCTCTAACGTTTTACTATTATCCTCTAAAATAAAAATATAGAATACACGTATTTTACTTATGCAAAACTGGTTCATCACGTATTAAATGTGATATAGAACAAAAAAATAAAGAATATACTTATTTTAATTGTAAGGTTTCTCATAATCCACCGGTGGTTGTAACCAAGACGAAGACCATAACCTAAAAAACGTAAAGTAAAAATTAGTACATGATAAAAACGAATTTAGCAATAACATCAGCATACTATTCCCACATCTCTTCCTTTAAACTTGAAAGATATATTGTTGCAAGTGTCTTCTTGTGGATCCAAGATTGAATCAATGACATTCTTTAAACTCAGTCAAGATAAAAAAAAATCAACATGAAAAAACGAATTTAGCAATAACATGATCAGCATACTATTCCCACATCTCTCCCTTTAAAATTGAAAGATATATAGTTGCAATTGTCTTCTTGGATCCAAGATTGAATCAGTGACATTCTTTAAACTCAGTCAATAGATTGGCTCATTCACCACCATCTCTTGGAATATTTGAGCCACATTCAAAATGACTCCACCTCTAGCAGTCCAAAGGAAAAGGTCAAATGGTCATTAATCTCTGGTGTTGAAACGGAAGCTTTTGGTATTGGTTTGGACTATAGTTTCCTTTTACTTAGTTTGAAAATGAGGGGATTACGATCTATTTCCCCCTTAAACTATCAATATAGTTACAATAGATTGGCTCATTCACCACCATCTCTTGGAATATTTGAGCCACATTCAAAATGACTCCACCTCTAGCAGTCCAAAGGAAAAGGTCAAATGGTCATTAATCTCTGGTGTTGAAACGGAAGCTTTTGGTATTGGTTTGGACTATAGTTTCCTTTTACTTAGTTTGAAAATGAGGGGATTACGATCTATTTCCCCCTTAAACTATCAATATAGTTAGTTTCCCTCTACTTAGTGTGAAAATGAGACAAACCATAATTTCATTTAATTCTATGTTTTTCACCAACCTGAAAGCCGTCATAGATTTGGACCGTGTCAGCCTGAGTAACCCCAAAATCTGAATTGGAATTAATAGGGTCCAAACAAGAACACATTCACAGTACGGTCAAGTGTCAACTATACTCTATATAGAATATACGTATTTTACTTACGCAAAACAGGTTCATCACGTATTAAATGTGATATAGAACAAAAAAAAATATAGAATATACTTATTTTACTTGTAAGGTTTCTCATAATCCACCAGTGGTTGTAACCAAGACGAAGACCATAACCTAAAAAACGTAAAGTTAAAATTATATGATAGAAAAGAATTTAGCAATAACATCAGAGCATACTATTACCACATCTCTTCCGTTAAACTTGAAAGATATATAGTTGCAAGTGTTTCTTGTGGATCCAAGATTTGAATCAGTGACATTCTTTAAACTCAGTCAAGACATTGGCTCATTCACCAATGACTCCACCTCTAGCAGTCCAAAGGAAAGGTCAAATGGTCATTAATCTCTGGACTCTGGTGTTGAAACGGAAGCTTTTGGTATTGCTTTGGACTATAGTTTCCTTCTATTTAGTGTTAAAATGAGACATACCATAATTTCATTTAATTTAATTCTATGTTTTTCACCAACCTGAAAGGCGTCGCAGATTTGGACCGTGTCAAGCTGAATAACCCCAAAATCGAATTAACCGGTCCGTACGTACGTATGAAATGGAATTAATAGAGTCCAAACAAGAACACATTCACAGTACGGTCAAGTGTCAACTATACTCTCGTCGACATATCTGATATTCTAACAATAACGGCACCAACTAAAAAGTCTTTCAAGTGCCACAAATTTCAAAATGACATTATTAACTAGCTCTCTAAAACCAACAAAGTGACTTTGAAAATTCAAAAATCAACAAAGTAACCTCAGAAATCTTATCTCATTTAAAAGTCAACTAGCAAAATTAGGAGATAAGTCAAGTGGACGATAATACCAAAAAAAAGTAGAACAAAGTGAGAACAGAGATTGGGGTTTTAGGACCTAATGTGTAAATCTCTTTCCTTAGTCAGGAAGAATTCGTTCGTTGTCAGCATCTCCTTCTGTCTCAATGGTAGGTTTTGAAGGTCCAGATCCAGGAGCTTGCTTCTTCTTGATACCATCTCACTATATCATCGATCCTTAAAAGCATACAGGCAACTTCTTTAGCCGTCTTGTAAGTTTGCGCCTTCACATTAAAAAGTAGAACAAAGTGAGAACAGAGATTGGGGTTTTAGGACCTAATGTGTAAATCTCTTTCCTTAGTCGGGAAGAATTGTTCCTTGTCAGCATCTCGTTCTGTCTCAATGGTACGCTTTTGAAGGTCCAGATTCAGGAGATTGCTTCTTCTTGATACCACTCACTATATCATCGATCCTTAAAAGCATACAGGCAACTTCTTTAGCCGTCTTGTAAGTTTGCGCCTTCACATTATACGAATCCCATATCTGCAATCATATAGCGTTAAGAGTGAAATTTTGTTTCATACACTAGGGTTATATGATTTAACCCTTACTTTGCTCTCTTTCATATCAGCTATTTCACCGGAGTTCCCATCAATACCGGTCGACAATGTGAAAGAGAAGGTGGTCCGGGTTTGTAGTGCAGAACATTACCTTCCCTTGCAATGCAGTCATAGTACGGACAATGTGAAAGAGAAGGTGGTCCGGGTTTGTAGTGCAGAACATTACCTTCCCTTGCAATGCAGTCATAGTACGGCTCAGGTTTACCCGCCAGTTTTGAGCCAGAGTTGTGGAATCGCCTCGAATGCCATTGCAGCTGCTTCATAAGGCCACTGTTTCAATAAGGTCAGAACACAAAAACATTTATCAGTGTGTGAATATAAGGCCACTGTTTCAAACATTTATCTGTTTTTCTCAACCTTCTGATTGCACTAACCGCAAATTTGTGACAGGCCAAGTCACTTAGCGCCTTCTCTGTAATAACTAGATCAGGTTTGAACTTTAGTATTTGCACGCAAATGTTCTCGATGTATTCCTCTTCCAACTTCAGTAACACTTCCCAGT
>CM071717.1:13457663-13512119 GCA_036630335.1 Physaria fendleri | reverse complement strand
GGAAGATATCTTCGGGTAGATGGACTTAGACGGAAGATATTTATGGGGTGCTGATAACCGATTTGCAATTTACAGGTAGTAGATTTCCCTGTTGGCAAATTTACAGGGTGCTACAGGCGGTTTTCCCTTTCTTTTTCTTATCATTTTTTCAAAAATGTGTAAGTTAATTTATATTTAAAATTATTAAATAATTTCCATTTTTAGAAATATACGGACACACTAAAGCACGGCTCGTCCTGATCCAAACGAAGCTCATATAAACCCATCAGTTTGAAGCCTACTCAAGGATTATGTTTTGGGCCTTTTGGGCCATTTTCAATCTGATTCAGTCAACGCTTGGTGCTACGATCAGGATCATCCGTGAGTCTTCTTCCTTTTCTTTTCTCTCAGTAGTGGTCGGTAAGTCACGCTCTCACTATACATCGGTGAGAAGAAAACCCTAAGAACCTTGACACGATGAACCTCTCGAGATCCGTCGCATTGATCTCTTTATTCTTTCTTCCTTTACTTAGTTTCTCCTTCTCAGTCGATAATCCGACGGATCGGAGAGTTTTGGTTCTTCTCGATGATTTTTCACTTAAATCCTCTCATTCCATCTTCTTTAACAACCTCAAGTCCCGTGGATTTGATCTAGATTTCAAGTTAGCTGATGATTCGAAGCTTGCGCTTCAACGATATGGCCAGTACTTGTACGATGGGTTGATCATTTTCGCCCCCTCCACTGAGCGTAAGATCTTCGATCTCGGTTATTGTAGTCTATTTGGGGAATTGATTTTGACAATTTGTTACTGCATTGTGTATAGGATTTGGAGGATCTTTGGATTCGAAATCCATAGCTGATTTTGTTGATTCTGGTCGCGACTTGATCTTATCGGCGGATACATCTGCATCTGATCTCATTCGGAGCATTGCCACAGAGTGTGGAGTTGATTTCGATGAGGTTGGTTTCTCAGAATGTGTAATTATCTACCCGTTGGAACAAAATGCGAAATGAGATATTTATTTATTTAGCTATTTATATTTCCTTAGGATTCTTCAGCTATGGTTATTGATCATTCTAGCTTCTCCGTCTCTGATGTTGACGGTGACCACACCTTGATTGCTGCCGATGATTTAGTGAAGTCCGATGTCATTTTAGGAAAAAACAAGATTGAGGTAAACTTCCCTGTGACTAATGTATAACAATCTGGGGTCTTTTGGGTTTTGAATTAGTGAAATATAAGTTTGCTCCGTGTTCGGGTTATGAATTACAGGCTCCCGTCTTATTCAGAGGTGTTGCACATTCATTGAACCCTACTAACAATCTGGTGAGTGTAGGACATACCTGTTTCTTGAATTGAGTTGATGTTGACCATTGATCACTATTCCTAGATATGGTAATTAACCTTTGTCAATCCTTGCCTAATACTCTATTGCTAGGTTCTGAAAGTTCTTTCAGCCTCTCCCTCAGCCTATTCTGCTAACCCAAGCTCGAAGTTGTCGAGTCCCCCCCAGCTCCTTGGGTCTGCAATTTCGCTAGTGTCCGTCATGCAGGTTTGTGTTTCTTTTGCAACCAGATGTGTTCCTGTAAAGTCCGAACTATTGTGTTCTTGGATATACATAGCAACGTATTCAATGCTTTGAGTTCACAGATTTGATATATATTTGAACATTGCAGGCCAGGAACAATGCTAGGGTTGTGATCTCAGGATCTTTGCAGTTGTTTAGCGACAGGTGAGCAAATGTTTGATGGTATTCCTCCAGCTAATTCATGCATACGGATGTTTCTGATTCAGAGTTTTGTTTGCATGAGGCAGGTTATTCAAAACTGGTGTCCAGAAAGCAGGGAATCCAAAGAAGTAAGTAGACACATATTTCATCATATAGGTGCAAGTGAGACTTTTAGTCCGCGTGAGCTACAAATGGCAATGATAACTGTCACATTTTGTTTTGAAAGAAGATTAATTGATCTTATATAAAAAATTTCCAGATATGAAAAGTCTGGCAACGAGCAATTTGTGACTGAATTAAGTAAATGGGTCTTCCACGAAAGGGGTCATCTGAAGGTACATGCATAGTCTTTTTCACATGTTTTTCTCTATTCTCCAAAATTTTAAAATCTTCCGAAGTTATTTGCTTACTGCTTTACATAAATCTGATAGTAGCTAAAGATTGTTTGTTCCATCATTCACCTCTTTTACCTTCATTGTCCAGGCTGGTAGTCTTGTACACCACAGGGTTGGAGAAACAGATGAGCCAGCAATATATAGGATAAAGGATGACCTGGTATGGCTTCTATATCTTCACATTCTTTCAGATTTCAGGGCTTAGGTGACAAGCGCCTGGTATCTAGTAGTAATCTACAGCGAGCCTGTAATATGGCATTTCATTGCAGGAATTTTCTGTGGAGATATATGAATGGTCAGGAAAGAGCTGGGAACCATATGTTGCTAATGATGTGCAGGTTCAGTTTTACATGATGAGCCCGTATGTGTTGAAAACCCTGTCAACAGACAAGAAGGTAACTAATTTCTGCTCCAAAGCATAGCTGTTTCTATTTTTTTGAAGTAAGAACTGAGACTGTTCTGTTGCCTACTTTGCAGGGTCTGTTTCACACATCTTTCAAGGTTCCTGATGTCTATGGTGTATTCCAATTTAAGGTTGAATATGAAAAGCTCGGCTACACTACATTATCTCTTTCGAAGCAGGTGGGTTAACTGTGACTATCTTCTAGAGTTTTGGGGGGAAAAAACATAGATGCAATAAAAATGTTGTTTTTTTTGGCAGATTCCGGTACGGCCTTACAGACACAATGAGTATGAGAGATTCATCCCAACCGCATATCCTTATTATGGAGCATGCTTTACTACGGTGAATCCTAAATACCTCTTTCTTCTCTATTCCACACAGAAGTACAACTGAGGTAGCTAATCTTTAACTTCATTGTTTGATCTTCGACACAGATGGCTGGTTTCTTTGTCTTCAGCTTCGTCTACCTCTACCATAAGTAGTAAGAAGAACTAAGAAGGATCCTTAAATGGTTCCCCAGTCGTAGAAAGTAAGCCAAACCTCCTTATTTAGACGAGAATCAAACTTTTGAATCTTGGTTACAGTTTTTTTTTTTTTGTTTTTTTTTGCGGACAAGCGAAAACACAATTGCAACCTTTTTTGCATTCTAGATATGTGAACGTAACTTTACACCCTCTCTCTACTTCTCTTTTCCCCTTGGTGAAAAAAAAAAAAGATACAAGTATGTCCCAGGTAGGTCACTGTTCAACCGTTTAGTGCGGGCGTATCTGTAGAATAACAAAAGTATCGGTTATTTGCGTGAATAAAAAAAAGTATCAGGTGGATGTGTGTGTATAACAAATTCGGGTATATAAATGACTGCAGTCACTGGGGTACAATTATAAAATAAAATAAACTCAATATTGGATCATTTCATAATCTCAAGCATCTGAACATAAAATCATTTTCTCATAATAAGACTGGTCCAAAAACCTTATTTCCTTCGGTAAGCATACGGGATTAAATTTAGAAATGTATGTATTATTGTATTGCATGAATAAAAATCAATCGTCTAGAAATTGGTATGACTCAAATGTGAAAGGGAGATCTTGTAAGGCGACTTGACTGATAAATTAAAAAAACTAGGTGGAACTGGTCAATAACTAAATAATAAATACCAAAAAATAATAATAAAAAGGGGAAAAATGAAAAAGGAAGACAAGTCAAAGATAGCAACAACTGAAGCAACTCAGTTGTTTCTCTCCCCTTCTTCTCCACTATCCATCGCTCTCTTTTCACTACTCTCTGAGAAGTTTCTAAGATTTGACCTCACATCTTATCTCTTCCGGACCTAACATCGAGTTTCAGGTACTTCCCGATCTGAATCCACTTTAATTTCCACCCTCCGACAACAAAAATCTGTTATCTTTAATCTGTGTTTCCGACAGACCAGAATTTTCTCAGATCAAGTACAATTTCTGTGTCTGTAGTTTCTTTTTGGAGTTTTGCTCAAAAAACCGTTTCTTGATCCTACTTGTCCTAAAAAGTCAAGATCTTTGTGCTTATTTATTTCATCCCTAACTGTCCCATGTTTCTTGGACTTTTCTCCAGAACAATGGAAGACAAATCAAGTCCCACCATGAACAGAACCAACTCTCCACCTCTTCAACAGATCCGAACCGACATAGGCTCCTTATACTCTACAGATCTCACTTCTTACAAATCAGCCTGTAGAGAAGACCCAGATTTACAATCCTTCGATTCATCACTCCATCAACGAACCAACAGAGTCATAAACTCTCTCGCTTCTAGTGCTGAACCTCGATCTTTATCCTTTGATGCTCTCGTTGAAGTCTCAGGTTGTCTTCTTGAAATGAATCAAGAGGTTGTTAGGTTTATAATTGAAAGCAAAGAAGATGCTTGGGACAACAAAGATTTAACTTCTTTGGTCAATGCTTATTTTGATAGTAGTATCAAGACTTTAGATTTCTGTAATGCTGTTGATAATTGTGTTAAACGTACGAGGGTTAGTCAAATGATGTTACAGTTTGCTCTTAAGCAATTTGAGATTGAGTCATCATCATCAGGCAACAGCAACAATAAGTATGTTAAGACTTTGGAAGAGCTTAACAAGTTTAAGCTTTCTGGTGATCCATTTGATGGAGATTTCTTCATGTTGTTTGAGTCGGTTTACGAGCAGCAAGTTATGCTTTTGGAGATACTTCATAAGCAAAAGAGGAAGCTTGATAAAAAGCTTAAGAACATAAAGCAATGGAGGAAGATTTCAAATGTGGTATTTGTGACTGCTTTTGTCTCGGTTCTGATCTTCTCTGTGGTAGCAGCCGCAATCGCTGCACCACCTGTTGTGACTGCGGTTGCAGCAGCTTTAGCGGTTCCAATAGGTTCTGTAGGGAAATGGTGTAATTATCTATGGAAGAAGTATGAAACAGCTGTGAAAGGACAGAAAGATATTGTTTTATCAATGAGGATTGGTGCTTATGTTACAATGAAAGATATGGATAACATTAGACTTCATGTAGATAAGTTGAAGATTGAGATGGAATCTATGATGGCTAAAGTTGATTTTGCACTTAATGAGGAAGATGAAGAGGTTGCTTTGAGGCTTTCGATGCGCGAGATTAGCAACAAGTTTGATGTTTTTACAGAGAGGATTGAGGAAGTGGGTGAAAATGCAGCTAAGTGTAGCAAAAATATCACATTGGCGAGAACAATAGTTCTAAGGCATATTCTAAATTTCCCCTCAAGTTCAGATTCAGACAAAGGAAACTTGTAAGTTTTTGGTTTTCAAATTCTTCTACTTTTGTTGGGTTTATGTAATCACTTTGGCTCACTTTGAACATTTATTTGGTCAGGATTGAAGCTATTACGTTGTGAGGGATACATAGAGACTGTATAAAAATAAACCACTGGTTTTTGAGGAGGAGGTTCTGTGGTATGTCACATTGCACGTATGTATGTTATGTGTAGTAGCTCTTGTAAACATCTGTCTTTGTTTTGGCACAACATACACAGGGTAATGTATTATTACTCAATTGAAAATGAAATTCAAAGTCGATATTGTTGATTATATGCTATAGGCAAGACTTCTAAGAGGTTCGTGGAAATCATATGGCACAATGGTGGACACCTATGAAATTCATCATAGATATAAGATGTTCAAACTTGAGCTGCAAGCATCACTTCTACTCTTAAAGAGTACCAAAACCCATAACATTAGGGTTTATCCTTAGATGACTTGTGCTCTCTCCTTGTGTTACTCTTACTCTTCCTCCAGTTTTGTCTCTTGTTCTCCTTCCATAAGTCAACTCTTTGGGTCAAAATCAGAGTACCTATCAACAATCTTTTTATTAAGGTGGTTCGATGATTTGATTTGACATATTAACAAACACAACTAAACCAAAAATCAATAACAAAGAATCATTTCTTAGGACAGCTTTTTTCTACGAAGAAATCATTAAAAAAAGACCGAACCGTGTGACGTGCCCGGTTTTGCAAGGTTCCTGACTGTTGAGTTTTGTTATTTAAAGTCTATATGTCTATATATTAGTTAGAAGTGCGCTCTTCTTGTCCTGTCTTGGTTCAAAAGCTATTTTCGAGATTCCTATCAAAAACAAGTTCAGGTAAGTTTCTGTTTCTCGTCTTGATTCAAACTTTCCTTCTTGGCTGATATCTGAATTTCAGAGACAAAACTCTGTTCTAACTCTCTGTTTCCTTTTAAAAGTTTGTTTACTTTTGAATTTTGAAGCTAGCTTCACCAGTAATATCAATGGTGTTCTGTGGATTATTCCGGGATTGTATGAAAGGAAACTCCAGTTCTGTCAGGAACAGAACAGTCGATTCACCGGTTAAGATGGTGGGAACAAATATGCGATCCAAATACTCATCTGACCTGAGATCTTACAAGTCCGCTTGTAAAAAAGATGTATCCCTCAAATCCTTTGATTCTTCTCTCCACGAGCGAACCAATAGACTCATCAGTTCCCTTTCTGCTCAAGCCGATACTCAATCTCTAAACGAAGATTCCCTCATGGAGGTGTACGAGTTTCTTCTTGAACTAAATGAAGATACAGTAAATCATATCATCCAGTGGAAAGGAGATGTATTGAAGAACAGAGATCTTAAGTCTTTGGTAGATGTCTACTTCAGAAGCACCTCCAAGACCTTAGATTTCTGCAATATTGTTGAGAAATATGTCAGAAAAACAGAGAATAGCCAACTTATCATTCAACTCGCCGTGAAACAGTTCGAAAAAGAAACAGTAGACACTGATCTTGGTGGAAGTAAGAAGAATAAGTATGTTAAAACCTTGGAAGAGCTGAACAAGTTTAAAGCCATGGGAGATCCTTTTGATAGTGAGTTCTTAAAACAGTACAATTCGGTCTACGATGAGCAGGTTTCGCTTTTAGATGAGTTGCATAAACTGAATGAAAAGCTTGGTAAGAAACAGAAGAATGTAGAGACATGGAGGAAATTGTCGAGTGTCCTATTCGGAGCAGCATTTGTCTCTGTTTTAGTCTTTTCGGTGGTTGCAGCCGCAATGATATCACCTCCGATAGTGAGTGTGGTCGCGTCTGCATTGTCCGGAACATTTCAGGCTCTCGGAATATGGAGTGATGAGCTGTGGAAGAAATACGAGAAGGCTATAAAGAAACAGATCAAGTTGGCTTCAACAATGGAATTCCAAGCGAGGCCAAATAAATATGAGATGGGGACTATAAAAGCCGGAGTTGAGAATCTGAGAGTGAAACTCGTGGCGATAATGGAGAATGTTGAGTTTGCTGTTGAGAGAAAAGAAGAAGAGGAAGCGACGAGACTTGCAATGGTGAAAATCAAGAATCAGGTAGATGAGTTTACTAAGAAAATCGAAGATGTTGGTGAAAGAGCATCCAAGTGCGGGGAACGTATCATGATAGGAAGAGCTAAAGTTCTGAGAGACTTTCTTGTAAGTGTCAACAACGGTAGCTCTTAAGGACATTGATGCCGAGGACTATGTTCACTGAATCACTCATGACTGCATCTTCACTGAATCTATCATTTACTCTGCGTGTGTTGTTGTTTCAGTTCCTTGTTAATTCCATATTACAATAAATACTGAACAATGCAATTTAAATTTCATGTAGGAGTTCAAACCAAAAAATACACTCTTACATCATAAGTAGTACTGGTTTTGAATCTGATCTAATAGAGTTAAAGTGTCCTAGCAAAGTCCTTACTTCCGGGAGACTTCTTAGTTCTGGATAAGTACATACTTAGGTTATCCGATAATTCAGTTATGTAGAAAAAGGGAAGTCATCAATGGGAGTTTCAAAGACTTTGTGATGTTGAGCTTGAGCACTGTTTTCAGTTTCACTCAAACAAGTCGAGTGTTGTCTTATCATTTTTATGGGCTTTGTCCTCTGTATTTTAGGCCCACTTGTGTTTTTTGGGGGGGTTGGTGGCCCATTCGTATGTTGTTTCTACTTTTGTTGGGTTTATGCTATCGTTTTGGCTCACTTTGAACTTTTGTTTTGGTCAGTTTATATTGTTGTAATGTTCAAACTTGAGCAGCAAGCATCATTTCTACTCTTAAAGACTACCAAAACCCTTAACATTAGGGTTTATCCTTAGATGACTTGTGCTCTCTCTTTGTGTGTTACTCTTATCTTTCTGCCAGTTATGTCTCTTGTTTCTCCTTCCATAAGTCAACTCTTTGGGTCAAAAGCCGAGTGTCTATTACTAATATTCATTTTACTTAACGTGTATCGATGATTTGATTTGATATATTAACAAACACAACTACACCATAAATTAATAACAAATATATCATTAACAAAGAAATCATTTCTTATGACAGCTTTTTTCTAAGAAAACATTAAAAAAAGACTGAATCATATGACCTGTCCATTTTGCGAGAGGTTGGCTAGCTGTTGATGTTAGTGAGTCTATATATTAGTTAATAGTCAGAGACAGAAGTGCGTTCTTTCTTGTCTTGGTTCAAAAGATATTTTCAAGATTCCTATCAAAAACAGTTCAGGTAAGTTTCTGTTTATCTTTGGTTCAGCTCCATCTAATCTTGATTCATCGTTTACTTTCCTCCTTTCTTATTTACTGTTAGACTTGCCTGCTGAATTTTCAGACACAACACTCTGTTCTAACTTTTCTGGTTCTTTCAAAAAATTCTTTTGAATTTTGGCGCTAGCTTCAACAGTAATATCAATGGTGTTCTGTGGATTATTTTGGATTCCGGACTGCATGAAAGGAAACTGCAGTTCTGTAACCGGCGATTCACCGGTCCGAACAAATATGCGATCCAAATACTCATCTGACCTGAGTTCTTACACATCCGCTTGTAATAAAGATGAATCCCTCAAATCCTTTGATTCTTCTCTTCACGAACGAACAAACAGAGTCTTCAGGTCGCTGCTTTCTGCTCAAGCCGGTTCTCAACCTCTAAAACAAGATTCCCTCATGGAGGTGTACGAGTTTCTTCTTGAACTAAATGAAGATGCAGTAAGGTTTATCAACAAGTGGAAAGGAGATGTATTGAAGAACGAAGATCTTAAGTCTTTGATAGATCTTTACTTCTCAAGCACTTCCAAGATCTTAAATTTCTGCAGTACCGTCGAGAAATGTGTCCAGAAAACAAAGGCTAGTCAAGGTCTCATCCAACTCGCCGTGAAACAGTTCGAGTCAGAAGCTGTGGACACAGATCTTGAAGGAAGTAAGAAGAATAAGTATGCAAAAACCTTGGAACAGCTGAACAAGTTTAAAGCCTCCGGAGACCCTTTTGATAGCGAGTTCCTAAATCAGTACAATTCGGTCTACGATGAGCAGGTTTCGCTTTTGGATGAGTTGCATAAGCTGAATGAAAAGCTTGGTAAGAAACAGAAGAATGTAGAGACATGGAGGATATTATCGAATGTACTTTTCGGAGCAGCGTTTGTCTCTGTTTTAGTATTTTCGGTGGTTGCAGCCGCAATGATTGCACCTCCTGTAGTGAGTGCGATCGCGTCTGCATCCACCGTATTGTTTCCGGCTGGGGGAAAATGGATTAACGATCTGTGCAAGAAATACGAGGAGACTGTGAAGAGACAGATTGACGTGGTTTTATTGTTTAAAAAACAAACGATAGCTAACAAACATGAGATGGGGAGTAGACAGATTGACGTGGTTTTATTGTTTAAAAAACAAACGATAGCTAACAAACATGAGATGGGGAGTCTGAAATCTGAAGTTGATAATTTGAGAGATAAAATATCGGAGATAATGAGAACTGTTGAGATTGCTGTGGAGAGAAAAGAAGATGAGGAGGAGATGAGACTTGCAATGGTGAAAATCAAGAAACAGGTAGATGAGTTTACTAAGAAAATCGAAGATGTTGGTGAAAGAGCGGCCAAGTGTGGGGAACGTATCAATTCGGGACTTAAGAAGAGTGAAAGTTCTGGGAGAATATCAGAGTAGTAGTAAGTAGCTCTTAACGACATTGGTGCTCAGTGAGGAGTTTCTTCACTCATGACTCCATTGTTGAGAATTTCTATCATTTGTTATGGCCTTTTAAGTTGGGCTTTTCAGACCCATTACTATGCGTGTGTTGGGTTACATGTCACAATAAATACTGAACAATGCAATTTAAATTTCATGTAGGATATTAAATCAAAAATGAAGTCTTGTGGTACTTTTTTTAGTTGATTGTGAAAATGAAAGCAATAACATGAAAATATTCCATCTCGAGGGACCTTATCAGCTGAGACACCTTTGTTTATCATGTTATTAAGTGTTTTGTATACAGTTTTTGGAAAAATCTTGATTTTTGTGTGTGTGTGGATCTTGGTTGATTAGCATTACAAATATGATGGAAGAAAGAAAGAATGTTGAGTGGCAAGACTATCCGACGCAGCGAATCTCTTTCTCTATATGTATAATTTGAAGCATTATTGTGGACAATTAAATAGATAGCCTCCAAAAATAAAGTTTTAGTTTGTTTTTATTCGGAGAAGATAGATTTAGTGAAGATAATGTCGACAACACATGACTGACCTGTTTTTTTCGCTTTATCTCTACGAAGTGGATAAACCGAGAAGAATAATTGCACGTGTTTTAAATTCAAAAGCAAATTCCCTACTTTGAGAAGTTAAATGCTCTCAACTCCTGTTTGTTATGTAAACTATGTTTCGCTGACCGGATTAACCAAAACCGCTTTAATTAATTATTATATTGTTGACAAAATAAACTAAAATCAATTTTTAAAAAAAAATAATAATAATAACATGAAAATATTCTTAGATCACAAGTAGTACTGGGTTGGACGAGACGGTGTGGATCAGCTGGTACCGCGCCGCATCATCCGACCGAAAGGTCATAGATTCGATTCACCAAAGTGGAAAATTCTACATGCGTTAAAAAAAAAAATTTTAAAAAAAAGTAGTACTGGGTTGGAATCTAATATATGGGTCCAGGTGTTGTAGCAAAGTCCTTACTTTGAGGAGACTTCTCAGTTCAGTTTCACTCAAGTAACTAGAGAGTTGTTCCCTTGTTTTTATAATTTATTATGGGCTTTGTCCTTCGGATCAGGCCCATTGTGTATTTTCAGTCTCTTACATTTTACAACGAATAATGAACAAAACAATTACTTTTTAGCTGTTTTTTTTTCTAAAAAAAACATGAACAATGTTGTCAATCTGGTGTTATGTTTGAAAATTTATCTTTTAAGACAAAAAGAAAAAAATGCTTCTCAAAATTATTAGATTACAAGTATTTGGTATTGAGTTAAACAAAATGTGAAAATGTACAAACATTATATTAACTGTTTACTTCCATCTCCATAAACAAGATTGCCATATTTTGTTTTTCCCCGTCACTTTTTTTTTTAACATTATATTTTGGGCCTAGTGGCCTTACATTTTTAAGAGAATTACATTTGGCCTAGATGCCTTACATTTTAAGAGTGGCCTTACATTTAGTGGCCTTACATTTTTAAGAGAATTACATTTGGCCTAGATGCCTTACATTTTAAGAGGGTTACATTTGGACCTAGAGACCTTTACATTACATTTCATATAGACCTAGAGGCCTTTACATTTTTAAGAAATTAGAGGAAAAATGAGAGAAAGGAAAGGAGGAGAGTGACTCGAACCTCTGACCTATCAGTCAGGGCGGGGTGTGCATTACCAACTGAGCTACACCAGCTCGTCTCCCCGTCACTTATTTCGCAATAAGCAATAATACAGAATAATATTACAATTAGACGGTGCAAACAAGTTTATAGAAAAAGGTGAAAATGAAAGACTATAACTCTATAAAAATTGACGGGTGTAATAAAACGGTAAAAGCTTTATTAAATAATATAGTATTGAAACTACAACTGGTGAAGGTAGTTTCCTATAAACAAATCATATTTCATTAATTACAAGAACAAAAAAAAAAACCCCCACGAGAAAAATTGAAAAATTAGGGACTCGTGAAGTTTGTTTGGTAAGAAAAAAAACCCTCCCTTAGATATCAACTCCCCAAGACTTTCTCTATTAGTCAACGATTCCTTATTTTATTTCATTTTTTTGTTGGTTTTACGTGGCGACTCGTTGACGTGTGTATACAAATTTATGTGTTTTCATTTCCAATGTTTACTTAAGAAAGAAAAAAAGTTGAGATTCTTCAAAATTAATGTAATTCATTCAAACTGTTCTGACACTAAATTAATAAAACTTTCAGTTTTACGTTAAAGTGACAAACTTAATTACTGGTTATCCAGAGATATTTATACTCCCTCTGTTTCTTTATATAGAGGGTTTTGGATAAAAACACGCCGTTTAAAAAATCATATTAATTTTATGTTTTAAATATCATTGCACAAAAAATTAGATATATGACCCAATTAAAAAATAATATTATAAAATATAAATAATTTTAAATATATTTTTCATTAAAAGTTTGCATAAAAAACCGTAAACCCCTTATATTTTGAAACAAAAACAAAATGCTAAAATCCCTTATATATAAAAACGGAGGGAGTATCTGAAAGTAATATTTTTCTTGGAGATAATTTCACCAATGTAGTATGAGATATTTTCACCATTTTAGCTAGAATGTCTCAGTTACTCCCTCCTTTTTAATTTATAAGTGGTTTCAAGCATTAGCCTTTGCTCCAAAATATAAAAAAATTCTTAATTTTCTGCACTTTTTAATAATTGTAACTTTTATTTTTTTTATTTATATTTTGTTAGAATAAATTGTAATTGGTTGAATTATTTTAAATTTTGTGTTAAATTATTTAAGACATATAATTAACATATCATAAATACCATGACTTTTAAACACATCTTCCGATTTAGAACGACGGAAACAAATACAAAAAAAATCGCATAAAAACATGATTTCAGGGAGATTCGAATATGAATTCTTAGAAACCGAACAACTAAATTACCGACATGTTTATAAAAAATAATAAATTTTAATAAAAAACACCGTAAATTAGGAATTTGAACAACTTGGCCTCAAAACCGAACTTGTTTTTAACGATTATTTTATATATTAAAACGGAGGGAATAACAAATTGGAAATAGTATATTTGGGGTGGGGGCAGTAACCGCCCATGTGATTGTAACTATCTAATAATAACACCGATTTCTGATCGTCCAAACTATTGAACAAAAGTTGATTTTCCATTTTGAAGATAAGAGTTCATATTTTCTATACCAACTAATATTGACATTTTTCTATCTACATCTAAAGATTCTAAAATAAACAAACAAAGTATAAACCTGGCTTAGATATTAACTCCCCAAAACTATCTATCTCCCTCACATTCACAGATTTCAAACTCCTTTCTATGCATGCATTTACGTGGCGACCCATTCACACATTTATGACAGTAAATGAACGTAACTCAAACTTTTATGACACTTATTTAATGCTGCGTTAGTTTTACGTTAAAGTGACAAAACTCTAATTAATTTACTTCCATATATTTTGCCCGGAAATGAGTTAGCAGTTTCAAGATATTTTGTATTTTTGTTTTTGGGAATATTCCACCATCCCTTTTAGAAAGAGATATTTTCACCATTCTAAACTAGCATATCTCGATTAACATCATTTGGGAATAATGACAATTTTATATCGTACATTGATGCAATTGAAAGCTGATTTTCTTTTTTGGATAGTATAGTTTATATTTTATATGCCAACTAGGGCATGATCTCATGCGAAACTGACAAAACACGAGCTTGCGACCCTCAATTTCATAAAAAAAAATATCGATATTTTTATTTTAACAAGTGTCTTTAGTTTAGCGGTAAGAATCTGATATTTACATGAACGGTGTGTGTAATACGACAATTTTTTTCCCTTTGTTTGTGGCTTTCAAAAACTCAGGATCGGACCTGAGGCCAAGCCGACAAAACACGAGTTTGCGACCCTCGATTTTATGAAAAATATCGATATTTTTATTTTAACAAGTGTCTTTAGTTTAGCGGCAAGAATCTGATATTCACATGAACGGTGTGTGTAATACGACAATTTTTTCCCTTTGTCTGTGGCTTTCTAAAACTTAGGATCGGACCTGAGGTCATGCCGACAAAACACGAATTTGCGACCCTCGATTTTATAAAAAATATCGATATTTTTATTTTAACAAGTGTCTTTAGTTTAGCGGCAAGAAGGTGATATCTACACGAACAATGTGTGTAAGTTGCCAATTTTTTTCCTTTATTTATGGCTTTCTAAAACTCAGGATCGAATCTACTAATTAACAAAATTTAACGGTTTCAATTAAATACAACTAATAGTATTGGTTTTTCTTATTTTTTTTTTTCCAATTTATATCAAAACATAATGTTTTTTTTTTGTTCTACACATAATTTAGTTATACACACACATACTCATAATAATAAAAACAATTAGGCGTCACATTTGATTCTAGGTGAGACGTTCTACTACTAGGTCACGCCTCCTTCGTCACATGTTATGAGTTTATAGTCTTGTACATCTTTAAAGATGAGGCTTAAACCAAGTGATATAATTTTGAAGACATGAAACCAACTATGATAACTCATGGTTGATAACACAATTGGTGTTAATGTTATGAGTTTATAGTCTTGTACATCTTTAAAGATGAGGCTTAAACCAAGTGATATAATTTTGAAGACATGAAACCAACTATGATAACTCATGGTTGATAACACAATTGGTGTTAAATTAGTAATATTTTTCCCTTCAAGCTGTTAATTACTCTTCAAGACTTTAACCCAACGATCATTCATTGTCTTCCACTAAGAGTTATTTTTGTAAGTTGTGACAACTGCAGATTCTCGAACATTACATTAGGAATCAGTCTCTCGTGTCTTCGTAATCCACTACTCGAATATTCTCTATTGGCTTAATATTTGAAAAAGAACTCTCTATCTTACAATGATCCCACCAAACTTTTCTAAAATATATTAACAAAAAACAAATACATTGATAATGCTTGCACTTATCTAAATCGACGTGTTATAGAACACCACGTGTTAATTAATAGATAACACCATTTTTATATTTAATTAAACCATTTACTAATATAATTATTATTTTGAACGTATTAAGATTAGAGAAACATTAACAAAAATGGAAAGATAATTAGGCTTTGGTTTGATGTGGGAGACTTTCTCGTGTTCTCAGAAAAGATCGGACGGCTATTAACGAGTCTTTTATGACGTCGTGAGATTAACTTGCCACGTGTACGATCATCAACATTACATCACCAATAATATACGACCTTGCCTTATCTTGACCCAATTAAAAATTACCGTATTGGTTAAATTTTTGTTGGTATCATGACTAATAAAATGCATTATACAACAATAACGGTTAATATTTATTATTTTTAATCTTTTTCACTTTCGTAACTGTAAGATGTTAACAAAAAAATATTAGTTTTCCATTTTTTTTTTTTTTGGAAAAAAAAAGAATAATACAGTTTCCAAGGAGCCTTCTTCGTTTGTTACGTCGTTGCTTTTATTTTACCACCCAACACTAATATAAAAGGAAACTCAAAGTAGTCTCTCTTTCAATATCGGACCATAATGCATTGTGTGTTCTGTCTCTTCACCTTATAACAAACAATTTTTATTTTTTCGTTTTCCTTTTTTTTCTGGGTTCATTCTAACTTAGATTTAGAGATCAACGATGTCGTCTACTAAGAAATCCCTAGTTCAAAGTCTCTTCAACATCTCCAAAACCTATACACGAATGCGTCTGACCAAATCGGGAGGAGCCGGAGATTCTGGAATTCGCCGGAGATTTCTCCACAAGAGGGCGCTTTTCTCGCCGGAGATTGTTCCGAGGAGGAGTAATTTGATGGAGAAGCTAAGAGAACTAACTTTGTCGAATAATCGTATTCGACTTGACGAGATGTTACCACCACCACCATCACCACAACCTACGCCGCCGGTGACGAAAACATCACCGGAGTATTTCCCGACGGTTACGGTGGAAGACGTGAAGAAGCTCATGAGAGCAGCGGAAATTGAGATGGTGAAATCGAAACTAAGAGAAATTGGGAAAAATTGGGTTTCGTATTCGGAGTTTCTTAGTGTTTGTGGAGAATTTAGTTCGGATCCTGAACAAGGTAAACGGGTTGCGGATATGCTTGATGAAGCTGGAAACGTCATCGTTTTGGGAAACTTAGTCTGCCTTAAACCCCAAGAGGTAATTTCACATTATATGTTTATAATCACTCTTAAATCAAATTTTAAGATTCTGGATCTAATTTGTTTTTCTTTAATTATGATTTACAGCTAACAAGTGCTATGGCTAATCTGATTCCGACAAAAGACTCCACTCTAAACGCCGAGACAAAGCAAGAGTTCGAACAACTTGAGATAATAAAGTCAGACATCGACAAAAGAGCTGATGAGTTAGTTCGGAAAGAATTATGGGCCGGGTTAGGCCTAATAATGGCCCAAACAATTGGACTTTTTAGGTTAACGTTTTGGGAACTTTCGTGGGATGTGATGGAACCAATATGCTTCTACGTAACTTCCACTTATTTCATGGCTGGTTACGCTTTCTTTCTTCGAACTTCAAAGGAACCTTCGTTTGAAGGGTTTTACAAAAGCCGGTTCGAGACGAAGCAGAAGAAATTGATTAAAATGCTTGATTTTGATATCGATCGGTTCACCAAGTTGGAGAAGTTGCATCGTCCAGAGATTACTAAAACTAGTCGTTGGTGAATGTGATCATTAACTTTTCTTTTTTCACCGGATATTAATTGAATGTATAGAAGTCTAAAACAAAAAGTTTGCTTAGACAATAAATTATATCCGGTTATGCTAAATAGTCTATTAGTACTAAAGTAATACTAATTAAAGTTATTAACATTTCGCAAATAATTCAATACTAGTTTAGTTTTTGGAACTTGTGTGAACGAATAAATGTATAGATGATGCAAGCCGCGTGGATAGCCAACTTTTATTGAAAAGGAATAGAGATACGTAATAGATTTTTGTTCATACGTTGTAGACCAAAATAAAGAAAAATTCAGTTTGAACCTAATTTTCGAAATATGGACTATATTACAACTGGAAGACTTTTATTTGTTGCTGCTTAAAAAGTAAAGAATTAATCGGTTACCTTGTTCATGAAAATTTAATTTGCTTTGAAATGACGGTGATGTTAGATTTGGAACATGTGACTATGTGACTAGTTGGTACTACTAGCACACGTTTATACAATCTTATCGACAGCTACACGATCCATAAATGTTGGCCGTGTGAATTCAATACGTGTGTCTATACTGAAAATGGTGTGAAAAAAAGAAATATGGCCCATGCAGGTTTCGAACCTGCGACCTTCGCGTTATTAGCACGACGCTCTAACCAACTGAGCTAGGTTTCGAACCTGCGACCTTCGCGTTATTAGCACGACGCTCTAACCAACTGAGCTAATGGGCCATTGTTGTTCGGGAAAGTGTAAATACAATTTTAAACGTAATATATTTTATAAGGACTTATGCTAACACTATGAACATAAATGGTTACAAAATGGTGGTCTCATTAGAGGTGAAAACTTTTGTTTGGTGATTCACTGATTATAAGGTTTTCACATGATTCATGAGACAGAAAGTATCTGGGAAAGACAGTTTTTCACGGCAATATCAAACAACTTACACATGAAAGATGAACAGTGCAGAGTCTTAGATTATCTTCGTTGGATTCTTTTGAAGTCCTGAAGAACAACATGGGCTGCATTTCTTCCTGGTGCTCCCATAACCCCGCCTCCAGGATGAGCTCCACTTCCACACAAGTAGAGACCTTTTAAAGGGCTTCTATAATTCGACCTGTCTCATATTCAGACAATGTTATTTTTGGATCAAAAATCATGAAACATAAACTATTTTGAGCTATGAGAGACTCAGTACCAGCCTTTCACTGGGCGCATCAAGAAGAGAGAGTCTAATCCCATGGCACCGTGAAATATGTTTCCACCTGCAAAAATACAAATGGGCAATAGGTCGTCAAAATATATTCCATGTTTTTTCTACACAGTTTACTTAACAATATACCTGTTAGACCAATTTCCCGTTCGAGGTCAGGAGGAGTCAGCATGTCGTAACTAATGATGGATGAGCTAAACCCAGGTGCATATTCATCAATCAGTTTGAAACACCTTTCAGCAAATGCTTTCTGATTTTACAAAATCAACAGCAAACCAGATAAGATAGGTATTTTTTAGTACGTTGATAAGGAAATTAAATGCAAGGAGCAGTTTCGATGTTAGAAAAGAGCGTATAACCAACTAACTCGGTAAGTCGGATCTTCCCAGTTTCCATCTGATGGCTTGTAAGGAGTGTATTGGATGAACAAGTTAATGACATGCTTCCCTACATACAAAATTACATTCAGAGTTCTGGTCCTAAACAAAGCAAAAGGGGAAAATATGTGTACCTGGAGGAGATATGGTGTCGTCAAGTGTGGATGGAATAGTCATTTCGATCACTGGTCTTCTTGATGGTACGCCGTTTTCAGAATCATGACATGCTAAGTGAACCTCGTCCATGCTAACAGAGTGAAGATAGAACAGAGCCATTGAATACTTTTATGTGTTCTTGTTGATATAAAAAAGTCACGAACAATTAGCAAGAAGTATACCTTTCCGCACCAATGTGTATAGTGCCAAAATGCTCTGGGCCTGGACCAGAATGATTTGTGTTGCAGCACTGGAACTTTGGTAACTTATCAACAGCCAAGTTTATTTTGGTAGTTGCCTGTTCACAAAAATTAAACAACCAAAGCTTGCTGGTATGATAAACAAATAAATTTGGTTTCAAACTTTCGTGCAGAGAGTTAGGGACTTAAAGAACATGAAATGCTTACAGAACTGTAATCTGAGTTCTTAATATCACTGACGAATTTTTCAGGAAGAACATTGGCCGGAACCAATTCCTGTTAACAGAGACAGTAAGGACAAACAAATATTTGTTTGCAAACAACACAATTTAAACAGACATGGACATACTGGGAGTTTGAACTTAGACAAGGAATGTCTTTAAAAAATTTACCACATAAGTTCTGTATGGGGTTGCATTAGACAAAATAGCCGATGACTCCACCAATGTACCATCAGCAAGTAAAACCTGATACCAAGTAATGTCATATGAGTTTGGTTCAAGTTTTCTCTTCATACAGAAATCATTGAAGAAAAACTAACCCCGTTCACAACACTAGAATCTTCAGTCAGTATTTCAGCAACCTGGAAAGCAAATTAGAATGTACTAAGCTGCTCTGCTTTCTGATAAGACAAATGGTAACTAGAACTCCACTGTTATGCATACTGTAGGAAAGAGGAATACGCTCAAAACGATCTGGAAATAAACACCTCAGCATTGGTGAAAATCTGAGCGCCAGCTTCCTTTGCAGCATTGGCTATTGCCATGGAGACAGAGCCCATCCCACCTTCAACATAACTGCAAAGTATTTTCTTATTAGTTACTCAGGATAGACAGGGCTTCAGTAAAAAGATCATTTTGTGCTCTTCAGCTACATCTCGCAGATGCATATATATAAATATCTGGAAAGAGAGTTCTTCCACTGCTTCGGCATCGTGATTAATGTAAAATATACACTGCTATTTCTACATTGCCAATTCATCAAGAGGAAAATACAAGACAATAATCCAGATACGTACGACCAAATGCCTTTCTCTCCATCTGTTTCTCCCATCACATGATGTAGGAGGACATATCCACTTCCCGGAGTATGGACACTGGCCTGTGAAATCAATGTTCAGAGCACTACATTAACTCTCCAATATAGAATCAGTAGCTTCTTGAACACACAGAAGCATCTGTCGGTTTGCCATTCCATTAGGTTAATAATATATCACAAAACGATTCAATTTCAAGAATTTATTAAACCCCAAGCTCAAGATATTAGATAGGTCACGTACCGTAGATCCAATCACGGCATCTGTTGCAAGAGTCGCCTTCAGGACATCAGACTGCAAGTATGAGGCCAGCACAAAACGTGTGTCAATGCAACATCAGACTACTTGCTAATGCTAGCCAAATAGGTGGTGAGAGCAGAAAAGCACCTCAAACCAGTTGTTTAAAACTTTTGAAGCTGGGGCCAATAAAAGATCCATGAAGTCTCTTCACAAGAGAAGAGAAAAACGTTTTCGCATTACAATTAAAAAATTTCAAATTTCTTGAATGAAACCAACAAACAGAACCTTATACTCATCTAAACAAGCAGTAAAAGATAACACACAAAAAAATGGGCTTAGTCATACAAAGGAGGAGATCATACATACATCATATCTTTCTGACCCAAAGAAGCTGCTTGACGGAGACAACGAGCCCAAAAAGCAGATTTGTACATTTTGTTGCTCAGCTTATCCTTAAAAGAAGAGACACCTTGCAGAGATTCTGGTGGAGTTGCATCTAAAAGAGGATCAATGAATCCACAGAACCTCTCTAGCTGCTTCTCGTATCTGCAAAACACTACAAATAAATACAAGTACTCTCTCACGACATTTAACATTAGTTGATACGAAGAAAACAACCTAGGGTAAGCATCAGCATCACGTTTAGAGAACTTAGAAATCTCAGAATGATTAAGTTCATGATCAGGTCCAAGCAAAAGATAACGTCCATCTAAACAAGGTGTAAACGATGAAGGACTTCTCTTCAGAAGCTTCAATCCATGTCTACCTAACTCTAAATCTCTTTCAAAATCCAAAACCAAAAATGTCAAAATTCAAAATCAGAAGAAAATCAAAAGACGGAAACAAATAAGATAATAAAAAAACCTAATGATACAAGGACGAAGTAAGCTCTGAAGGTAACTACAGCGTGAGAATTTGAATCCAGGAACTATTTCCTCCGTCACTGCTGCTCCTCCGATAACATGACGCCGTTCAAGAACAGCGACGGAGAGACCTCCTCGTGCTAAGTAAGCCGCGGCGGTTAAGCCGTTGTGACCACCGCCGATGACTATCGCGTCCCATTTCTTCTTCGGTAATGTACTGAAGCTCCGGCGCCACATTCTTCTTCACCAGTCACGTTTCAACTCGAAGTCAACTTCACTCGTATTCATCGAATCTGCTGATCTCGGTTTGTGACAGTTGGAATAGAGGCTAGCGTCAAGGTGGAGCAAGAAGCTGGAGTAGCTCAGTTGGTTAGAGCGTGTGGCTGTTAACCACAAGGTCAGAGGTTCGACTCAGTTGGTTAGAGCGTGTGGCTGTTAACCACAAGGTCAGAGGTTCGACCCCTCTCTCTAGCGTTTCTACTTTTTGATTTAGCCCATTAGTAATTGGGCCTGTTTTTAATATTTTTTTATTGGGCCTGATTTTATAACATATTTGTGACTACTATTCACCGGAACTGTATTTCCAGCAACGACTACTTTGAAAATTAGAAATCCTTTCTTCTTTAATTCAACTAACCCACCAAATATTCATTTGGTAAAATAAGTAATTAGACTGGTAAATTAGAACAAAGAGTCAATTACATTAAACAAATTAACCTTTTCCTTTTTTGAGTAGTTGAAGCGTAATTCATGGTGTGGGGTAAGTAGAGTAAATTACAAGCAATTCGGGTCAGTAAGAAATTAGATCCGATTATTACGCCTATTTGCTTCTTCTTTTTGATAAAGGTCTTTCTCCATAGATAACTAAAAGAAGAAATCTAATTTCCTCAGATACTATAAATTCGTGTCCTTGTTTTGTCGCCTACTCAACCGAAAAATCTTACAGCATCTTCACATGCGTGTCTTTAGTATTGTTTTCTCCTTTAAATTAAATTGAGACACCGACTAAAAAATAAAGATCATAAAATTTAAAAAAGGGAAAAGGTCCAAATAGCGGAAAACGCGTGGTTTGCTGCAATAAGAACCACACAAACTACTGCCACGTGTACCGTGATTCATGTAACGATTACGCATTATATGGATCCCATTTTTTGCTTAGTTCACTCTTAAGTGCGTTACATAAGGAATTAACCAAACATTATAATATTCATTTTTCAAAACGGTTAATAATTAAATAATTATTAAAGTCCATATATACTCCACTCAAAGACATTGAGATACGATTGTAAAGAAAGAGAAGATGAAGATGAAGCTTCTGGGTCTGATTTCATTTTTAGCGATCATAATCCAACAGAGAGCAAATGCGTTATCGAGCGGTGGATTTGTGAGGACGAAAGGTGTTCAATTCACTCTTAATGGTTATCCTTATTACGCTAATGGCTTTAATGCTTACTGGCTTATGTACCAAGCCTCTGTTCCATCTCAAAGATCTCAAATCTCCGCCGCTTTTCAAGATGCTTCTCGCCATGGATTAACCGTTGCTCGTACCTGGGCTTTTAGTGACGGTGGTTATAGACCTCTTCAGTATTCACCTGGCTCTTATAATGAAGATATGTTTCAGGTAAAAGAGAAGTTTTTGTATTTGTTCTTGAATCAGACTTCTCTCTTTGTTTATGGTTTCAAATTTTGGGGAAAAAGGGTTTGGATTTTGCAATAGCTGAAGCAAGAAGACATGGGATCAAGATTATACTTAGCTTTGCTAATAACTACGAGAGCTTTGGAGGGAGGAAGCAATATGTAGATTGGGCTAAAAGCAGAGGTCGTCCTGTTTCTTCTGAAGATGATTTCTTTACAGACTCTCTTGTTAAAGATTTCTACAAAAACCATATCAAGGTTTCAAAATCAAACTCTCTTTACCAAAGTTAGATTTGTCTGTTAGGTTTTAATGGCTTTTGTTTGTTTTGTTTTGTAGGCTGTGTTAAACAGATTCAATACCTTTACTAAAGTTCATTACAAAGATGACCCAACCATAATGGCTTGGGAGCTTATGAACGAGCCTCGTTGCCCTTCAGATCCATCTGGAAGAACTATTCAGGCTTGGATTACTGAAATGGCTGCTCATGTTAAATCACTAGATAGAAACCATCTTCTTGAAGCTGGTTTAGAAGGTTTCTATGGTCAGTCTTCTTTACCTGAAAGAAAGAGTCTAAACCCACCGGGTCAGTTTGGAACTGATTTCATCGCCAATAACCGCATCCCCGGGATTGATTTCGTTACTGTTCACTCTTACCCTGATGAATGGTAATGCAATAAAGACTACTTTTGAAACAAATCAGTTAAAAGCTAACTTTGAGATGGCTGTTTTGTAGGTTTGTAGACGCAAGCCAGCAATTTCAAATGGATTTCTTGAACAAATGGCTGGACGCACATATACAAGACGCACAGAACGTTCTTCACAAACCAATAATAGTAGCAGAGTTTGGTAAATCAGTGAAGAAAGCTGGCTATACACCTGCAGTAAGAGACACAGTCTTCAACACTGTGTACAGCAAGATTTACGGGTCTGCGAAACGAGGCGGTGCAGCAGCAGGAGGATTGTTCTGGCAACTTCTAGGAACTGGAATGGATAATTTTCAAGATGGGTATGGGATCATACTTAGCCAAAGCTCTTCTACGGTCAATGTCATTGCTCAACAATCAAGGAAGTTGATTATGATTCGGAAAATCTTTGCTAGGATGATTAATGTGGAGAAATGGAAGAGAGCAAGAGGCAAAGGACGATTAGGTTAACTAGGTTTATAATACTTAAAAACTAAGCTAATAGACAGATAGTTGCTCTTTTATAGACAGAACATGCGTTGCACAATCGAATGTTATTGTTCTGTTCATATTTAAACGAGTTATGCAGTTTTAAAGACAACTAAAACAGATGCAGCAGAAGCTAGAAAGATAACTACTTGTACTGAGAATGATGAACTAAAGGCTTCATGAACATGTGTGTTCCAAGTTACATACCATAAGGTGGAGTATACAGAACCAAAGATTGCACCTACAACCACTTGACTTGTTGTGTGAAGATTCTGAGAAACCCTTAACCATATCTACCAAAAATAAACATCAGTGATGGTGATTTCATTTTCAACTCATAAAATGATACGAATGACTTACAAAGTAAGAACCCAATGCGAGGATGAGAGTACTAAGAAACAGAGAGAGTTCATTGGTTCCTAGGCACTCCACAACTGCGGAAAGGGATCTTAAGAGAGTTGAACAAATCAGATATATACAAACTCAGAGGGTATTGTAACTGTTTACCAGACAAGACAGTGAACACAGAGATGTAAGAAAAGGATTGGGCATGAGAAGATGGCATCCCAGGATCAGAACGCTGTGTAGTAACAGGTCTTCCTTGGTTAAGTATACGTTTCATAGTTATTGAAAGCGCATAATTTAAGATTGATCCAACAAAAGCCCACAGAGCTACACCATCATGTCGTAGAAGCAGAACCAATCCAAATAGAGCTGTTACAATCCGTTTGCTCTGCCATTTGACAAGCAATAATCTTTTAACAAGTTGCCCATATACAACCAAAAGTAACAAACTTTGACTTTTAGTTGAACTATAACATTACATTAAAAAGGTTGGGTGGATTAGGGAACTCGAATACCAACCAGACGATTAACGATGGCGTGAATCCCACCTCCAGAGCCAGGGGCCAACACGTTCTGCAGCTTTGATGAGGAACTTTTGATGAAAGCCTCCTGTTCGAGGGCCTGAGATCGAGGATTGGTTTTGAACAAATCAGCCATAGTTTTAAAGCCAGAGACAGACCAGATTGTAGAGGAGATAATGAAGCTGCCATATCCAACAGAAGAAGTCAACTTAATAGTTATATAAGTTTTTTTTTCTGCCAGCTTTGCCTAATATACATATTTAATTTTATATCTTACTAAAGTATGCTTGTTTTTAATTTTATATCCTACTATGATCCAGTCATGAATTACAGACGAACAAATGAAAACAGAGCAGCATCAAAAACAAACACAAAAAGCCTTGGAGACTTGCCATGATAATCAATCTGAATCAGAGTTGACATTCACTGAAGACCTAACGGACCGACGTATGCTTTCTTGGTACTCATAATCTTCATCATCTTCCTCTTTTTTCTTCTCGCTAAGCATTCCTGTGAAAAAAATTTGATTCAATGCCCAAAGCTATAAAGTAGAAGTAAAACATACAGGGACTGGTTTTACCTTTCCTAACTAGAAGATTCTCCAGCTTCATCGTGGAGAAATCGTCTTTGGCACCCAGATCTTGAAACCCGACAAGCCTATCCATAGCAATTCCCTTACTGAGGAATGATGATTTCAACGTTTTTCATTAGGTTTAAACTCCAAAAGATTCAATCGCGTGTAAGGAAAGAATGAGTGAACAACGTAGGATTTACCTAAAAAGGATAACACACGGCAAAGTCTTGATCGCAAGCTTGGTGACAAAGAAGGGAGCGTTCTACATTGATAGTTTCCCAAGTATTAGTTAACACCAACAAAGAAAAGCTAATAAAGTGGATTACTGACCTCTGCGTCCATTCTAATGAACTTTGTGTCCACATGTCTAGGTGCAAGTGTCTTCAAATGCTTGTCCATTATCCTACAATGTTGATTCAGTTCTGAATATTCCCATCACATATCACAAGACCCTAAACAAAAAAGTGATAAAAGACAAGGGTATTGCAGGGTTTACTTGCACCGGTAGAATTCCTTGTGGTAAAAGTGACATATCACTTTCTCACTCCTTGTGACTTCTCCCAGGAAGTCTCCTTCGGTTACTTCTCGGTATTCACCATGTCCTTGCCTTTTGAATGCTTCTCTCTTTTCTACTTCTCTCTGTCCACAAAAAATCGTGGAGGTTAGTTCACAGTTGCTACTAATGAAGCTGTAACCAATTAGATATGGAGGCTGCAAAGTTGGAACCTTGAGAGCTGCAATCCTATCTGCGTGCAATTTTTCTAGCTCTGGATCCTAGAAAACATGAACAAGTCAGTCTCTTATAGAGAACAGAACAGAATCTTAGCATCCTCATTGTAGAGATATAAATGAAAAGAATTTAAGAGCGACCACAGTGTACTAACATCCATCAATTCGTCAAGATCAACATCTTCGTGGGCAGGTTTTGATCCTTGAGCCTTTTCATTTGCAAGAACTTCCTGCACATGTGTTAAAATATCATATACATAGCCAAAGATAAGTCATGGCAACCAAATTTCTTTTTCTTTGAAACTTGATATTCTGTTTTATAGTTCCTCCTGCATTAGTTTAAACCCAGGCTAGACATCCTAAATCGATAAGATAATGCTATCCCATCACAAGAAATAGAATATAGAAGCACACATGGAACACGAAATCAAGATCTCTAAGGAACATATGGAGAAAATATAAAACTACCTTCTTATAATCTCTAGCAGCTGCCGCTAATACATTCCCAAATGCCAGATTCGAAAGGGTCGATTTCACCGCATCTGGATCCATCTTTTTCAAAATCAAACAAAAAGTTTCAAACTTGACTGTTGATTTTGAAATTTCCCAATTGCAAAGAGAAAAGCTCGTAACGATAGATTTGTGCAGAGATCCTGAAATGACTCCGTTTTGAGTGTGTTGTTGCGGGTCTCTGATTTTTACGAACGGCCCACTCGTGAGCCCAATGGTTTTATAAGTACAAAAACATCTTCGAAGCTAAGCCCGAAAACAAAAACAATTTCTTTCCCTAATCCAATGGAATCAAAAAGTCATCTTCTCCAAAAACTCTGAAGAGGTTCGATCATCGATACTAGACTCTTTTCATCTTAACTTGTAGATGGTGTGTTTGCAATTTTAGAGAAAGGGAGATGTGCATAGCAGTGTTTGTGTGGCAATCGCATCCGATTTACCCCTTTCTCCTCTTTCTAAATCGAGATGAATATCACAATCGGGCAACAGAGGCGCTGCGTTGGTGGGAAGACGGAGAGACAGTGGGAGGGAGAGACCTAGTCGGTGGCGGGACATGGCTAGGGTGCACAAAGCATGGCCGCATCGCTTTCCTCACCAATTTCAGAGAAGCATCAACCTTATCTGATGCTAAATCCCGTGGAGATCTGCCTCTACGTTATTTGCAGAGCCAAAAAAGTCCTGCCGAATTTGCGGAGGAGATCCAAGAAGAAATTGATTTGTACAATGGCTTCAACCTTGTTATTGCTCATGTCTTGTCAAAATCCATGATTTACATTACTAACCGGCCACGCCAGGGTGATAAGCTCGTGACGCAAGTCTCTCCGGGGATTCATGTCTTATCCAACGCCAACCTTGACTCTCCATGGCCCAAGTGTGTGAGGCTGAGAGAAAGTTTCAAACAGCTTCTGGTTGAGAATGGGGATGGAGAATTCCCGGTGAAGACGATGGTGAAGGAGGTGATGACCAATACTGTGAAGGATGAAGAAACAGAGCTTCCTCACGTTTACACACCAGAGATTGAATACCATCTCAGCTCCATCTTCGTCGATATGGAGAGACCGGAAGTTGGGCGGTATGGGACTAGAAGCATCTCGGCAATCAGCATCAAGTCCCATGGTGAGGTATGTTTCTATGAGAGGCATCTTGAAGAAAGTGATTCGTGGAAGGAAAACACACAACAGTTTGTAATACAAAACCAAAGCATTTGATCTAAAAAACTCATCATTATTCGTGTAGATCCAGTGGTAATGATGTATTACTATTATCATGGAAAAAAATCCCAGCTTGGTTAAACAAGGAAAGCAAATAGTGGTAATGATGTATTACTATTATCATGGAAAAAAATCCCAGCTTGGTTAAACAAGGAAAGCAAATGTAACAACTCACAATGAGAAAGCTTTGATGGTCTCTTCTCTTCAAACCCATTTGATCTCAAAATTCCAGTCATCCTTTCCTTGAACATAAATACATCTGTATCCAAACACAACAAATCATCTTCCCCATCGCTGTCAGAATTACTACATGTCTGATTCATAACTCCAACATTCCTCCCTGTAGACAAACTCAGCAACTCTGTGACCTTCTTCTTCTGTCTAAACATTGACCCAAGTGTCTTATTTTTCTTACCGAAACACGTGCTAGTGAATGCAAGCCATTCTTGAACATTAACATCTGGTTTTACTTCCTTAGGTGTTATCATTACTACAGATGAATCTACTTTAGGAGGTGGAACGAACTCTCTTTTGCTAACATCCATCACGAATTTAACATCAGCTACTAACTTGACGTTCACTGCTAATCTGTTGAAATCTGAATCTCCTGGATTTGATAAGAGCCGGCGAGAAAATTCCTTTTGAAGTAAGAGTGTGGCGCTACGAAAGGTATTAGAGGAGCCGTATACAAGCTTCGATATGAGAGGGGAAGATATGTTGTAAGGAATATTTGCAACCACGAGATTGAATTCAGGGAAATCTGTCTTCAAAACATCTTTTTGTATAATCTGTAAGAAGTGACGAAGAGGATTAGTGAATTTATATTCCGTAAGTATTCTTTACGACATTTCATCGAACAACTACTGTGCACTTTTTAAGCTAATCCCAGAAACAATAAAAATTCGTTTTTAAAACCAATGGATTATGAGATCATACCAAAATGCAGGCTTTTAAAAACCAATGAGCAGATGAATTACCGTAAGTTTATTTGCAAAACCATGATCAGAAACCCTTTTGCGGAGAATCTCCACCATACGGGTATCTATCTCAACGGCGATGACATTGTGGGCAACTTCTAGAAGCTTCATCGTTAGATTTCCAGTACCAGGGCCAATCTCCAAAACAGTATCGGTCGGTCTGATATTGGAGCTTCGAACAATGGCGTCGAGAATTCTGTTGTTAGTAAGAAGGTGTTGTCCTTTGCTCTTGCACAGATACAACCCATCGTGTTCCTTCTTTTCCTCGATTCCATCATTCCTTTTATACAATCTTCTATGGCGATCGTTATCAGGTTTAGTACGAACCTGCGAGTGGGAATCTCGTCGGAGAATTAAAGAAGATAAGTACGAACGAAGTGAGTAGACTTCGCCGAGCGTTTTGTTCTTCAATTGAAGAACCATCACTTTGGTCAATTCAAGAAATCTTGTGTTGCCACGATGCTACGATTTAAGTTCAGGAATAGGAATCGAACGCTGCGTTTTATTAAAACTGTGTGTCGTCTGATTACCGTGATTGGGACGAAAACGACACGCAGTTCGCTTGCATAGATTGTATTTGTAGAATCAGTTTATAGACTTGAACAACTTGAAAGACAAGAAAAGAGAACAATATCAAATGACAGAGAATTAGGTTTCAGTATATTAACCCGACGATGTTGACTCATCTTAGGGTAATTCAATATCAAGGTTGCTGCTAATTAGGTCAATGTAACCAGCATCAAAGATCACTTTCTGTGGCAACATAATCAATCACAATCACACACAATCAATCACATAAGTAATGTTCTATAGTTATACTTTAATCTAATGTCTCATACTTTGTATATATATTACATTGTGTATATTTATCTTCTTATACTATAATGATTTGTATTATTTGGTTATAATTAATCAAACTCTGAAATCAATAACTATATGAGTTTGGAACAATAGTTATAAAATATCAAAACTCTGACAATTGTGGTCGTGTGGTGAGAGCATGGACCAGTGATTCTCTTATTTATAAAGAAGGGTCCATGATTGTCGAGGGCTAAAACATGTTGATGTTAGGGATAAATCATTACAAAAAGACAAACATGTCGAGGTCCAATCAGAATATACATTACTTGAACTCTACACAACTCTCCAAAACCAAAAGGACAACATCATTCACACTCATAATATCATATGATAACTAATTTTAAAAGAAATATTCATATAGACATGATCTTCAATGATACATTTATCTCATTAAGGATTAATGGAGGAAATGAGAGATCTAAAGAATTGTTCATCACATGGGATTGTTAGCCCATTTTCTTGGACATACCCAAACTCTTCCTCGGATTGTTGCAGCAACATCTGAATCATTAACATAACATATAAAATTAGTATCACGTATATACATATAGATGCAACAAGGAACAAGAAGTTCCATGTTTATATATATACCTCGATGATGGGGTTAGTGAGGAAGGAAATGGGAATGACATGTCGAGATCTACAGTGACCAACGTAGACGACGAAGTGACCTTTAGGGACGCCGTCAAAGTTAATGTCGACGTTACTCTTCTTCCCCAAACTCGAACATCTCTTTAACATCTTCTTCAAACCCTTACCACTTCCCCTTTCTACTCCCATGAATACTTATTTATGCTTCTCTGTTTGACTCAATGGATAAAGAGATGAGTGACTAGTGACTCATATTTATATGCACAAACACATATAAATATTCACATGTTAATTGCACCCACACATAACAAATAGAATTAAGGGACATCATGCATGTTGTTCAAAAGTTATGGGACTCACCATGTGCAACATTTTTATGATCCATATCATTTTTTTTAAAAAAAAATATTAAATTCCAAATACCACTACCATTTTGGCATCTATGAACAATGAGCCCCTGGTTTCAGAGTCATGAGTGAAGAAAACTACTTAGTAGTAATATATAATTGGGGGAAAAATATATGAATGTCAAGGGTTTTGCAAATATGAGAACATGGGCGAAGACGGCTCTTTCATGTTCTGTGGATGAAAAAAATTGGAGCAATGATGTATTACAGACAAAACACCATTAACGGAAATCTAACAGAATGCCCATACAGTCTCGTGCAGCCGCCATTTTCTGGTCTCTGGGTCCGACCCGACCAAACCCAACCGGTTTGTGATAAGTGTAAGTTAGTAAAGAAGAAGATGTCTCAATCAATCCTAAACCCTAACCCTGGACCAATCTAGGTTTAGCTAAGATAAGAGTAACACTCTCCATGTCTAAGCATCGTATGGTACTTAGGGCCATCATTTTGCAGTGCTCTGCTCATTCATAACCAGAAGCTGTTGTGTCTCTTTCTTGTCCACAGAAGCATCGTATAGTACTTAGGCCCATCCAGATTTTGCAATGCTCATTCATAGCCAGAAGCTGTGCCTCTTTCTTGTCTATAAGAGCCGTCACTCTTCCATTAATTTCTGAACTTTTGATTCTTTCTGCAATTGGGTTGTCTTTGCCACAAGCCTGTTTCACTATCATTGATACCCATGAACTCAACAATATCACAACAGAAAAGGAAACATGTTCTTCATTACACATACAAGTATGCATATTTTGGGACAACTTGTTATCAAACACCTAAGACTAGAGTAAACATGATGCGAAACCCGCTTATAAGTCAAAACAACAAAAAAGAAGCTATTTGTGACTCAAAATATTATCAACAATGATAAATCTCAACACAACCAAAAAGGTAATCAGAATAAGGAAGTGATGTTGGTAGAGGCTTTTAGCTCCATATTTTGATCTAAATCTCCAAAACTTAATGAGGTTTACAAAAATTTGAACTGAAATCGAATTATGCATTATAAATATTTTTCAAATCATAAACCAGTTTTTTTTTTTGGAAAAACCTAAAGCCATAATGGTTTTTTTGTTAATCATCCAAAAAAAATTTATGGAAATATTTTTTAATGAAAATCAACAGTTTTTTCAATAGAGTGAAAAATTTTCATTATTGTTTTTGTAATTTTCAATAAAAATGTTTTTATAGAAATTCATAAACCTGTTTACTAATATTTTTATTTAATTCTACATTTTCGATTAGGGGTGGGCATTTCGGTTTTATTTCGGGTTCGGTTTGACTTCGGTTCGGTTCGGTTATTATGGTTATGAAAAAATTCTTACTGAACTAAACCAAACTTAATATGGTTTGGTTTTGGTTTGATTCGGTTTATATATAATTTGGTTCGGTTCGGTTTGGTTTAATTTGATTTGATTTTATTTTGTTTCATTTTGAATAAAAATTAATTAAAAAATTTGGTTCGGTTCGGTTTGGTTTAATTTGATTTGATTTTATTTTGTTTCATTTTGAATAAAAATTAATTAAAAAATAAAAAATACCAAAAATAAACCATGCATGTAATATGTGAAAACAATCAAGAAAAAGCCAAAACGAAAAATATTAAAACCAAATATGTAAGTCTTAAATTTGATATTATAAAGATAAGCTGCAATTAAAAAATAAAAAAATAATCTGCAATAACACACATGAATAATCATATTTACAAACGATTTTTCACATCTAACATATATCAAATAATCTTATAAATATAAGTAAAATTAGTGTAACACATATGAGGAGAAGAAAAAGATCATTACCTCTTTTATAATTAGTATGTAAGGTTAGGGTTTTAGTTTTAGATTAAAAAAGAAATGTTAAATAATTCAAAATTTAAATGTATAGAGAATATAAGTGTATAATTATTATTGTTAACATTATATTATATTTTAATAATAAAAAAACCTTGATAACAAAAAAGCAGATTGGTTTATTAGTTTGGTTCGGTTGAAAACCGAACCGAACCGGACCATTTATGTTAAGAAAAATCCAACCAAATGGTTCATATATAAGTTCGGATATGGTTTGGTTCGGTTTGACTTCGGTTGGTTCGGTTTGGTTAAATCCAACCAAATGGTTCATATATAAGTTCGGATATGGTTTGGTTCGGTTTGACTTCGGTTGGTTCGGTTTGGTTAGTTCGGTTCGGTTATTATGCCCACCCCTATTTTCGATATATAAACTTTCAATCCAACACAATAAACCTAAAAATACAACCAAATTCTACAATCATAATCATCCCAAATTCAACGACTAACCCGATTTAGTTCGCGTTTGGGCCTTTAAAGCCCTATTTAATCGGCCCACTGATATGTCAAAAAGTAGATGAGTACAAAAGGGCCCATTAATAACTGTTTGAGCCCATCATTTAGCTCATGAACTACATGTTTAGTTTAAATTACTGAAATGTGAATAATAAATAGGCACAGAATGATAAGCTGTGATAGCTTATCCTCTCTAACACTTGGCCTCACATTACCCTTCATACAATCCACACATAATCCAATCACAAACTTCATCATATATCTTCTGCTTCATCTTTCTCTTTGATTTTTCTTTTTCTTCTTTGATCAAAACACTAGTTATTCTTAGTTCCCCATTCTCATCAACCATGGCTGCTGCTACAGCTATAAGTGCTGCAATCTCTTTACCTTCATCCAAATCCTTTTCTCTACAAACCAAAACTTCCTTCGTCTCTCCTCAAAGGATCTTCCTCAAGAAGGTACACCACATTTCAATTCCACTTATCATATTTTGTGATCTGTTTAACTAGTATGACCAAATCAAAAGCTGGATCTTCAACTGTAGAGCACAGTAGGTTACAGAGAGGCGTGTATTGTGAAGGCTCAGATAACAACAGAGACCACCGAGGCGCCAGTGAAAGTAGTGAAGGAGTCAAAGAAACAGGAAGAAGGAATTGTTGTCAACAAATTCAAACCTAAGAATCCTTACACTGGTCGAGTTCTTTTGAACACTAAGATCACTGGCGATGATGCTCCCGGTGAAACCTGGCACATTGTTTTCACCACAGAAGGTATACTTTTCTTTTTCTTTTTTCTTTTTTTGGATTGTGAGGAATTTTCTAAGTGATTAGGTTTGTTGAAATGATGATGAAAATTAGGTGAGATTCCGTATAGAGAAGGGCAATCTATTGGAGTGATTCCTGAAGGAATTGATAAGAATGGGAAGCCTCACAAGCTTAGATTATATTCAATTGCTAGTAGTGCCATTGGTGACTTTGGAGACTCTAAGACCGTAAGCTTGATGATGACTCTCTCTTCCCCATATTGAGAGTTCTTCTCTTATCTGATCTGATGACAATTGGTGTTTTGCAGGTTTCTCTCTGTGTCAAGAGACTTGTTTACACAAACGAAAGTGGAGAGATTGTTAAAGGGGTCTGCTCCAACTTCTTGTGTAAGAAATAAGAATTATGGGTGATGGGATATATTTTTGTGTGAAGTGTTCTTAATGTTTGAGATTTTCTCAGGTGATTTGAAGCCTGGTGATGAAGCACAGATCACTGGACCTGTTGGGAAGGAAATGCTTATGCCAAAAGATCCTAATGCCACCATCATCATGGTATTTTTGCATATAACTTGAAGAGTAGTTTTGTTATATGCTCAAACATATTAGTAGTGATTACTTCTGGATTTTCTGTTTCCTTAGCTTGGAACAGGAACGGGGGTAGCTCCATTCAGATCATTCTTGTGGAAAATGTTCTTCGAGGAGCATGAGGATTACAAGGTGATACCAAAAGAAACAACTGAAATGGACTCTGTAGTGTAAAATTTCACTAACTAAACATATATGTGTGTAGTTCAATGGTTTGGCATGGCTTTTCTTGGGTGTACCCACTAGCAGCTCACTGCTCTACAAGGAGGTATTACACAAAGCTAAATCCTTTTCAGCTTTAAAAATGCTATCATATACAAAAGCTGTTGTGGATAATGAATGGTCATAAAACAGGAGTTTGAGAAGATGAAGGAGAAGAATCCAGACAAATTCAGGCTAGACTTTGCAGTAAGCAGAGAGCAGACGAATGCGAAGGGAGAAAAAATGTACATTCAGACAAGAATGGCAGAGTATGCAGAAGAGCTGTGGGAGTTACTGAAGAAAGACAACACCTTTGTCTACATGTGTGGTCTTAAGGGTATGGAGAAGGGTATAGATGATATTATGGTCTCACTTGCTGCTAAAGATGGTAAGAACCTTCAGTTTCATGTAAATAGGTGTATTTTAAGAATGTCTCTAAACATGAATGTTCTATTAGGGATTGATTGGTTGGAGTACAAGAAGCAATTGAAGAGGAGTGAGCAGTGGAACGTTGAAGTCTACTAAGGAAACATCTCAGGGTGTTATTATGTATAGATAAAAGTTATGCTTTGTCAAAAATCTTCATTTCTTCTTCTTTCTCAAGGATGTGCCATGAGACATTTATAAGAGAGTATTCAATACCCCCAAAATCAATCTTTCCATTTTATAACTGATAAAGATTTAGACTGGATAGAAGAGAGAAATATAGAAAATTTGATAAGAACAACATGTTTTTATCGATTTGTTTGCATTTATGTACAATCACGCAAATGTTGTTCTCTTATATGAAAACAGTAAGAAACTAGAATACACACCTAGCATATGTAATGTACAATGAATGGTACACATGCAAAGAACAACAAGCTAAGCAACTCTGATCTTTTTGAAGTAAACTCATTTGGAATGTTAGATCGATGAAAACCTGGACATGATCCAAGTATCTGAGCAGAATTGATATGTGTGTGCTCAGCTGCTATAAGCCATAATAAATCTAATGGCTTTGACTGGATTGACCAATTGTTAATCTACTCGTATTTGTATCTGTTCTCTGACCTTCTCGTTTATGTACCTGTAACAAAAAGACACAAACAGTGACTTGAAATCCAACAAAATAACTTGAAAGCATTTCTACAAATGGAAACAAAGATTCTAAGGGGATCACCTCAGAAGACATAGTCTCAGTTCTTATATCATGCTTGCACACTGGGCAAGATGTACCCCATTTTGTCAGCCAAGAGTCGATGCAATTCAAGTGAAAAGCTGCATAAGAGCTTCAAGTCAACCAATTGATTATGAAAAAGGCCAAACCTTTCATGAGTTTTACTTATTTGGCGCATCATATATCATTCCAAGTAATTGGTAAAGGCCAAAGTTCTCAAATTCAGTGCTTAACTATCTAAATTGGTATTGACAGAAAGGTTTTAAGCTTAAAGCAGAAAAAAACAAATCTTATAAAGAAATCTATCTTATAAACTTGGAACCTATCAAAGTCTTCCTAAATTAAGTATATGCTTCCATACTGTGATGGAATACTCTGTGTTATTCAAGTTTTTGAGCAGTAGCAGACTCATAATACCTCAAGAGAATAGCAGTTATTACCATGTTGGCAGGGGAGAAGTCTGATGTTTTCTCCAACTCTATAATCCTCAAGGCATATTGCACAAGTTTCTCCAGGATTGTGCTGAGAAGAATTTGTAAAGGTGAAGGAGGGGAGTGTATGGACCAGCTTTGCATCGACCCGCATGGGCCTGTTCTGCCTCCCTCGCCATTGGTTCCAATGTCTTGGAACAAAGAAGGCAAGCAACAGAAAAGTGACGACTAGAAGGAGAGAGAAGAATGAGATAGCCAGCACAGTCCAAGCGGTCCCTTTATTTGGGGGATAAATGCAGCATTCATCATCTCGGCCTCTGGCATACTTTCTCAAAATCTCACCAGCGGCATTTGAAACGAAGACTGCATTCACTGTGATGTCCTGAGGGTTGACTTTCACTGTCCAAAACAGACGTTCATTAATATGTCTCAAGCTTTTGGGATTATCTCCTAGCTCAGGGAGAAGACAAAATGGAATGTAAAAGTAGGGAGGGAAGCTTACTAACGACGAGATCTTCGTTCTCAATGTTGTCATAAACAATCACAGCTTGAAAACCTGAGTTCTGTGCATTGAGTAGCTTATCCTCAAAAGAACATTGACCTCGGATAATCAATGCGAACTTAGTGCCTGTCCAGTTAGTAGCCTGTCCAGTTAGTAGCTTATCCTCAAAAGAACATTGACCTCGGATAATCAATGCGAACTTAGTGCCTGTCCAGTTAGAAGCAGCGGTGTGGCGCAACGGTGAGCAACCGTCAAGAGGATCTGCTACGTACAAAGCTCCACATATTCCTTTATTGGTGACAGAACCATCTAAATTTTTTTTCAAAAAAACACAACTTCCTTAAAACCAGATTCTTGAGAAGATAAAGGAAAGGGGAAGAGAGAAGAAATTGACCAAATTTAGCTGGGAGATCGGCAAAAGAAGCAGAGATTGAATTGAGGACGACAGTGGCGAGCGAAATTCGGAACAGAGAAGAGAAAACGAGTAGACAGCTTGAGACGACGACGAGTCTCATCTAAATCTCTCTCAAGGTTTGATTGATGGCTTTTCAGTTTCAGGTGGTCGCAGATATGCCTTGGTTTCTTCACCAAGACCTTCTAAGCTACTCGGAGTCTCTGCATAGCTAAAACGACGCCGTAGAGGAGAACAAAAAAGATGGAGAATTTTTTTTTGTCTTAACTCAAAGAACTTCATTAAGAAGGTCCATCAACTTTGACACAGACATCTCGCAGACTCGCATCAACCAAAGACACAAAAAAGGAAAGTGACATATTACAATGGAAGTGATCATAGTGGCAAGAGCAGGACAGGGCAGGGGATGAACTCAGCAAGAAGATTTGCGTCAATGTACTTAGAGTGAATAGCTTCCATACTCATCACCACAAGCTCCATTCGCAGCTCATCTGCTACCTCTCCTATTACGGCTGTCGCCTTTTTACCTTCTCCAAGCCTCTCCAAGAGCTTGAACTCCTCGAACCCACCTGCAACAACATAATGCTTGATTAAGTTATGGTAACAAAACAAACACTAGTTTTACCTACAATCTTTACCTTGGGATAAATGCCATCGGATGTTGGTTACTTGAGTCTCATGCTCTGAAGATGATTCCCTCTTTTCTTCGTCAATGACTGAATCAACAAACCAGCAATGGTGATGATGATGATTACAAATCATCAAAAAAATGGATCTTTCTGCAACACTACTTACCTACAACTGTGATATCAGCTCCATACTTTTTAGCCAAACTAGTTGTTGTAGCAGCAGCCTATCAAACACAACGTTTTAGCTTTCGATGTCCATTTTCTCAGGAAATATAAGAACAAACGGGAAAGCTATCTAACCAAACCTGTCTGGTGCCTTCAGAAAGATAAGGATTCCGATCAATCACTGGAAGAAGAAGATGCTTCACATTACTAAATGCATCTCCTATTGGACTTACTTGTTCTTCTTTTGACTGTGCCTTTGTTATACCTAAGTTTAGTAACAAACTAATCATGGTCAACAACTACACATTTGAGGTTTTCCTAATTCGAATCACCGAGCAAAAGCAAAACTGAAGCAACTGTATTCAACCCCAAACGAAGATGAACTAAGAGAAGAAGATACCTTTGAGGGCGGAACTTCGAAGGGAGAGTTCTACAGGTTTAGATCGAAGAGAGAAAAGCGAGTGGAGAGTAGAGTTAGAAGACGAAGACAGTGTTTCTTGTTTGGAGGACACAGCGAGAACAGGAACGGCGGCGAGGGAGTGAGCAAACGCCATTGAAACGCGACGGAGTGACAGCAATGGACGATTCCAGAAAACAATATTTATCTCTTTTTCCTTTCCACAATTTTGACTTCATCTAGAGAAGTCTTCGTGGGCCATACTAAAATAGAATGGGCCCATATAATGCTTGCCCATGTGGCTTTTTAATAATAGTCATAGATGACTGAATGGGTTTGCACTAAATATGGGCTTAGCCCAATTCTCATTAGATTCCAAAATTAGTACACAATGGGGTCCAGCCATTACCAATGATTTTTCTTTCTTTTTTTTTGGTTTAATATGATTGTGAAAACATAATTTATACCAAGATACTTGACAACATTGAAAGGATTAGGTGAAACTAAAAAAGAGAGAATAACTTTGATAGAGACAAAGAGGAACCTCTAAATCTTATTAGTTATTGAGATTCCATGCTGAGAAAGTGCCTCCATGGATATAAAAAAACATTGTAGGTACATAAAGAGAAGAATAACAAAAAAAAAAAGTGGTAGGTAAGTAGTAATAAGCTTTACACTTTCTGTCTTTCTCATCTCACCATCCTCATTTTTCTCCTGTGTAATTTCAAGATCACAGTGAAGGTTTAAGTGTTGTCTCTCTCAAGTCCACCATTTTCTCTTCTCCTTCAATCATCCAAATCTTGTCGGTGTCCTAGATGGTGACACTAAACACTCCTTTCACTAATCCTTTTTCTTGCTTCTTGTTTTCTTATTTCTGACTGTACTTTAAAAATAAATGTTTGTTGTTTTTGTAATCTTTAAGATCTTCTATATCTTCATATACAATCATATTTTGATTTTACCCTTTTTCCTCTAATGGTTTCCCTATTCAGAGTTTGATTTTGCATCACAAATTCTTTTTTGTACGCTTGATAAACATTGCTTTTACATAATATGAACCCCACAAAAACAAAAAAGTGGTAGGTAGTGGAGCAAAGGCCAAGTTGTGATATATTTAACTAAAAGGGGTAATAATCAATCATAAAAAGCATTACCAATTAGACTCTATAAGGATTAATGAGTGTGTTTAGACGACTCTGTTCTTCTTCTTATACCTCTCTCTTATTACAATAGTCAATCAAAGTTTCTAATTTGTGTTTGGTGAAAGAAGCAATTAAAACAAAACTCCTACTTAGTTTGATTCTCTTCCCATAAGTTATTGTACTATTGTATAACATATCACGGTAAAACGGACGTTTTAGTCAACATCACATTTATTTGTTTTCTGTTTTTGTTTCTTCTTAGTCTCTTCTTCGTCCTCTCTTCTTTGTTTTACGTAATCAAGGACAAGGGTTTAGCTTATTTTGGCTCCCATGGTGACCACTTTTCTCTTCTGTTCTCTTCTGTTTACCTGCTATGCTCAAGCTTCTTCTCCAGGCGGAGCTACAGAGAAAGGTCTATCCCAAACTCCCACATGGGCTGTTGCTCTTGTCTGTACCTTCTTCATCCTTGTCTCTCTTCTTCTTGAGAAAGCCCTTCATAGAGTTGCCACGGTTTGTTCTGAATTAGATCTCTTTTTTCTTCATGTGTTCCTCTTGTAAACCTTGATTTTTGTTCTCAGTGGTTGTGGGAGAAACATAAGAACTCTCTGATTGAAGCCTTGGAGAAAATTAAAGCAGAGTTGATGATTCTAGGATTCATTTCATTGTTACTCACTTTTGGAGAGCAGTACATTCTCAAGATTTGTGTTCCTGAAAAAGTTACAGCCACTATGTTACCTTGTCCAGCTCCTCCTACTCAGCATGACCAAGACAAGAATCACAAAACCAACCATAGACTTCTATCTGCTGCTGCTACCTCTTCAAGCTGCAAAAAAGATGTCATCTCTAGCTTCCCTTATACTAAAATTTTACGCTCTATAGAGAGATCACACTCTTTTGTTTTATGTGCAGGGTTATGAACAACTCATACCTGCCACTGGTTTGCATCAGCTACACATTTTATTGTTCTTCATGGCTGCTTTTCATATTCTTTACAGTTTCATCACCATGATGCTTGGTAGACTCAAGGTAACGACATTGACAAGCATGGCTTCCTTATCTCATAGCTACTCATCATTTTCTGTAAATACAGATTCGTGGCTGGAAAAAGTGGGAGCAAGAGACATTTTCTCATGATTATGAGTTTTCAATAGGTAGACATGTTCTGTATTCTTCGTTAGAACTTGTTTTGTTAAGTCACTAAGTGGTTCCTCACTCTATTCATATATAGATCCATCAAGATTCAGACTCACTCATGAGACGTCCTTTGTTAAGCAACATTCAAGTTTCTGGACAAAAACTCCCTTCTTCTTTTATGCTGTAAGATGCATTTCCTTCTTCTTTAGCATCAAGTTATTCATGAAAAATTGATATTTGCTCTTTCAATTTTACAGGGGTGCTTCTTACAACTGTTTTTCCGATCTGTTGGGAGGACAGACTACTTAACTCTACGCCATGGCTTCATTTCTGTAAGGCAAAACTAAGTTCTCTCTTCCCTTTGCCTCACTATGATGTTTATGAGTTAGAGTCTCTTTTAGGCCCATTTAGCTCCGGGAAGAAAGTTTGATTTCCAGAAGTATATCAAAAGATCATTAGAAGACGATTTCAAAGTTGTAGTTGGAGTGAGGTATGTAACCCTAAACTCATTCACAATGCTAGGATCTTAACTCTTAAGGTGTTTGTTAAACTTGCTGATAAGTTTTATTTTCTGCAGTCCTCTTCTGTGGGCATCATTTGTAATTTTCCTACTTCTGAATGTTAATGGTGAGCCAGCTTTGGATTCTTTTGCTTTTACCTAATCATAATTGATGTACTAAAATTTGTTTGGATTATTGTTTAGGCTGGGAAACATTGTTTTGGGCGTCAATCCTGCCTATACTTGTAAGACATGTTAACTTCGTGTCTGTCAGGGCTTACAACTTGCAAATCTAATATTTAGAACCCTTGCAGATAATTTTAGCTGTTAGTACGAAGCTTCAAGCTATACTAACAAGAATGGCCATGGGAATCACAGAGAGACATGCAGTTGTTCAAGGGATACCTCTTGTTCATGGTTCAGATAAGTACTTTTGGTTTAATCGTCCTCAGCTGCTGCTTCATCTTCTTCATTTCGCCTTATTTCAGGTACTTGTATAGTCTTTTAGTTCCAAACAAGATCAGTTTGTGTTCATCTTCAGTTCTGTCTAATCCCTCTTGTTTTTGTATAGAATGCTTTTCAGATAACATTCTTCTTCTGGGTTTGGGTAACCTCTCTCTCGCCCTCTCTCTCGTTTCTATGTCCAATGCATTACTCTTTACCTATTGGCTGATACATTCTCTAATTTTGTGCAGTATTCCTTTGGGATACAATCTTGTTTCCACAAGGAAATCAAACTTGTCATTATAAAACTCTCTCTATGGTAAAACTCTTCACTAGTGAATAAACAACTTGATAGGTTCATATCTGAAGCAAGTTTGATAAATTTTGCAGCGTTGGAGCTTTGATTTTCTGCAGCTACATCACACTTCCATTGTACGCACTAGTTACTCAGGTACATATTATCATAATCTCCAGATAAAGCTATATTAGGAACCAAACAACAACAAAACTTTATGTTGTTGATTTGGACAGATGGGTTCACACATGAAGAAAGCTGTATTTGATGAGGAAATAGCAAAAGCTTTAAAGAAATGGCATATGAATGTGAAGAAGAAGGGTAAAACAAGAAAGCCACCAACAGAGACCCTTGGTGGTTCTGAAAGTTTCACAACCAGCACTTCTACCTCATCTTTTCGCGCTTCTGGAGCTACTCTACTCCGCTCTAAAACCACCGGTCACATGACAGCCTCTACTCACATGAATAACTCTGAAGAAGACCAAAGCATGTCTGATCTTGAACCTGATCCAATAGAGGAACATACTATCATCAGGGTTAGTGATCAACCCACAGAGATGCAATACATTGGAGATACTAGTCCTGCAAAAGAATTCTCCTTTGTGAAGCTTGCTCCTTCTAATGATATTTGATTAAACAAATGCAGAACAAATTTGCATCATCTGGGTCTTTGTTCAGGCTAAATTTTAGAGTTTCTTCTTACATATCTGGAGAATATGTTACTGACTTTGTATTACACTGTCTTAAGTGACTAATACTAAGAACATCTATAAATTTGTATAAAGAACAGATTAAACCATTGCTCTATCTGATTAAATTGACTAACATGTTGACTTGAGACCCAGAGCTGACTAATTTACCTTTGACAATGCACTATATACCCCATCATATGTGACCACTAAATAAGGATATGGTTGGATCTTAGCTACCATTTAAGTATTCAAAAAAGCTTCATCAGTAAACCTTAAAATCCCTCTTAAATTGGTTAGGTCAAAAAACTAACTCTGTGGGTATTGCTGGGGTGGGGCATTGTCTTAACCGTGTATATAGAATGGTTGTGACATGCACTATGGTTTATGTTTTGTCTGAAAAAGGAAATAACACTTGTCTTTGACTAAGCCTTCTTGCATACATAATGCATTATTGTAATTTGAGATCTTAAGATCTGTTAATGGTGTTGGAGGCACAACTATAGCTAAAGGACGTGAAAGCACGTCTTTAAAAAAAAAAAAAAATTGTTCCTTTATTTGTTTTAAAAAAAAAAAAAAATTGTTCCTTTATTTGTTTTTTTAAATCGTTCAATTAACTCAAAAAAACTGAAATTAATTAGAAAAGATGAGAAATTGAATTGAATCGTGAAGAATTGAATGTGAAATAAGAAGAAGGCAATTAAAAATCTCTCGTGACTCTCGTCTCTACCATTTCTCTCTCTGTCTGTTCAATTTTTTTCTGGGCAAATTTGTGTGCTTTCAGATCTAAAATCTCGGCTATGGAAAGCCAACGAGGTAGTAATTCTTCGTTGAGCTCTGGTAATGGCACTGAAGTCGCTGCTGCAGATGTTAACTCTTGTTTTTATGTTCCTAATCCTTCTGGAACTGACTTTGATTCTGAATCGTCTTCTCTTCCTCCTATGTAAGTTAATTAGTCTTCTTCATTCTTACTATGACTAAGTCTCTGAATTTTGGAAACAATGTTACTCTGTAGCAGTTCACCAGCTCCTCAATTGTCGATTCCTGCTGAACTTGCTGCTGCTATTCCACTCATCGATCGATTCCAGGTTGAAGCTTTTTTGCGGCTTATGCAGAAGCAAATTCAATCTGCTGGGAAGCGTAGCTTCTTCTATTCTAAGAAGTCTTCTAGCTCTCATGTTCGTGAGCGCTTCACATTTGAGGATATGCTTTGCTTTCAGAAGGTTTTTTCAATTACTCCTTTTACCCCTTTCTTCTCCATTGACTTTGTGCTAAAATGTCTATTTTCCAATTTAGGATCCCATTCCTACATCTCTCCTCAAGATTAACAGTGATCTAGTCAGCCGTGCTACTAAATTGTTTCAACTCATCTTGAAATATATGGGCGTTGATTCATCTGATCGATCAATGCCACCTAGTTTAGATGAACGCATTGAACTTGTTGGAAGGCTCTTCAAGAAAACTTTGAAGCGTGTTGAACTCAGGGATGAACTTTTTGCTCAAATCTCTAAACAGACTAGACATAATCCTGACAGGTGCACTCCATTATTTCTTTTCCTGTAGATACCAATTTTAGTTATATGGCCTTTAATTCTTACCTATCTATGTTACTGTTACCTTTTGGGAATGATGTTAGGCAATACTTGATAAAAGCTTGGGAATTGATGTACTTATGTGCGTCCTCAATGCCTCCTAGCAAAGATATTGGTGGATATCTGTCTGAGTATATTCAGAATGTGGCACACGATGCAACGATTGAACCGGAGGCTCAGGTTCTTGCTGTGAATACTTTGAAGGCTTTAAAGCGCTCTATCAAAGCTGGTCCAAGGCATACCACACCTGGTCGTGAAGAAATTGAAGCTTTATTGACTGGTAGAAAGCTCACAACCATTGTCTTCTTTCTCGATGAAACTTTTGAAGAAATATCATATGACATGGCAACAACAGTGTCAGATGCTGTTGAGGTATCAAAATGAATTCTTTTTCATAATTCAGTTTCCTTGCAATGTACTGTCAGATGATCATTTTCCTGAGGACGTAAATTTTGGTGATGCGGCTGTTTGTTCAAACATTTGTCTTTATGGTTAAAAACTTCTCTCACTGCATTCATATTTGTGTCAGGAGCTAGCTGGGACAATTAAACTCTCAGCTTTGTCTAGCTTCAGTTTGTTTGAATGCCGTAAAGTTGTTTCAAGTTCAAAATCATCTGATCCTGGAAATGGTATGCTTTCATATGATGCTCTTGTTCATATATGTTGAAGTAATACTCCATTGTCAATTATTTTTCAATTTGTCACTGGCAGAGGAATACATAGGATTGGATGATAACAAGTATATTGGAGATCTTCTCGCAGAATTCAAAGCTATAAAGGATAGAAATAAAGGAGAGATTCTTCACTGCAAACTGGTATTTAAGAAAAAACTATTCCGAGAGTCTGATGAAGCTGTAACAGATCTGATGTTTGTACAACTTTCGTATGTTCAAGTGAGCATTTTCTTCATTGATGACATACTTGTTTTCACAAGAAAAACTTTCCTTTCCTTGCTGACACACATACATGCAGCTGCAACATGACTATTTGCTAGGAAACTATCCTGTTGGGAGGGATGATGCTGCCCAGCTTTGTGCCTTGCAAATTCTTGTTGGAATTGGGTTTGTCAATAGTCCAGAGTCATGCATGTTAGTATTCTAAACTTCTTCATTATAAGAATCTTATCTTCAGTTTTTCTTTAGCAAAGCCATAGAATGTATGTGCGTTGCATGGCACTTCACTTGTTATATCTTTCCAATGTTTCAATTTTATTACCAGTGATTGGACATCACTACTTGAGCGATTTTTGCCGAGACAAATAGCAATAACCCGAGCAAAACGGGAATGGGAGTTGGATATCCTTGCTCGTTACCGCTCAATGGTAGGAATAGTTCTATGCACTTTTTCAATATTGTGTTTCCGTTAAACATACCTTCGCTAAAAATGCAAAACCATTTAATTGATAGCATGGTAAAATAATCTTTTGTATTTGTGCATGTGGGAATGTAGGAGAACATGACCAAAGATGACGCGAGGCAACAATTTCTACGGATATTGAAGGCATTGCCGTATGGAAATTCTGTGTTTTTCAGCGTGCGTAAGATAGATGATCCGATTGGTCTTTTACCTGGGCGAATCATTTTGGGTATCAACAAGCGTGGGGTCAGTCTCAAATAGATGTTATACCTTATGAGTTATGACTTTAAAAATATGCTGTTTGGAATTCAAATATATGTGACTGGGTTTGAATTTATTTTTGCGTTCTGGTAGGTACATTTTTTCCGACCTGTTCCTAAAGAATATCTCCATTCCGCCGAACTACGTGACATAATGCAATTTGGCAGTAGTAACACTGCTGTCTTTTTCAAAATGAGAGTTGCTGGTGTTCTTCACATATTTCAGTTTGAGACAAAACAGGTTTGACAAGATAATTATGTGTGAATCAGTATAATGATACAATTCTTTATGCATATTCAGCTTTGGCAACTTGTAAAGGTGAACCCTCGATTTTGTTGCTTGTAGGGAGAAGAAATTTGTGTGGCTTTGCAAACACATATAAATGATGTCATGCTGCGTCGTTACTCCAAAGCTCGTTCTGCTGCCAATAGCTTAGTTAATGGAGATATATCTTGCAGTTCTAAGCCGCAAAATCCCGAAGTGTATGAAAAACGTGTGCAAGATTTGTCTAAGGCTTATGAAGAGTCCCAGAAGAAGACTGATAAGGTACACATTGTAACAGAATTTTTGTTTCTTTTGTCATGTAAAATCGAATTATAGAGGGAAGGCTGATATCTGTTTTAAAACTTGAAAGAACTTACATAGTTGGATTTGTCATGGTTTTAATGCTTGGCAATTGTGAGACACTTCAGTATATATCATCCCCTCTTTCTATCTCATGTTATTGTATGTAGAACATTATGTCGTGACCTCTTTTCTTATTAAAGTTCTATGCTAATGATTCAGATGTATTATGTTGTTATGTAGTTGATGGATGAACTGCAAGAGAAAAATCAGCAAGAAGTTACTTTGCGTAAAGAGTTAGAAGCTATGCGCAATGGTTTAGAGCTGGAAAGGAAAAAACTGTCGTAAAGAGTTAGAAGCTATGCGCAATGGTTTAGAGCTGGAAAGGAAAAAACTGTTGGAAGTTACCTTAGACCGTGACAAACTTAGGTCTTTGTGTGATGAGCAAGTGACAAATATTCAAGTTAGTTAATAACATATCTTTTCTCTTCCGTTTGGTACTTGGTTCAAGTAATTAATTTATTTAATCTATTTATATGCTCTAGACCTTGATGTCTGAACTGAAAGGAATGGAAAGGTTGGGCAACACCAAATCAAGTAAAGAGTCAAAATCAGAAATAACTGAAATGAATAATCAGGTGAATAACATGTGTTTAAATGTAATTCATTGTCATATGCTTCAATTTTGAGTATTTATATGATGTCTTAGCAATCTTGTGTTCCTTTAACGATGAATTTTATGTGACAGATAATATACAAGATCCAAAAGGAGTTAGAAATTCGAACTAAGGAATTGAACACAGCAGTTGATAATTCAAAGAGGTTGTTGAGTGAAAACCAGATATTGGAGCAAAGTATAATCAATACTGAAAAGAAGATAAAAGAGGAGGTGAATTCTATAGATTTAAGGCCAGTTTCAAATTGACTATTAAATACTTGCATATTATTAATACATCAATACTTCAGGTTGAAATTCTTCGAAAGAGATATGAACAAGAAAGAAAGGTGTTAAAGCTTCGAGTTTCTGAACTTGAAGATAAGCTTGAAGTTCTTACTCAACACTTGGATAGTGCTGAGTCTGCAATCGAAAGTAAAAGTTCTGAAATGCTATTGTTGCAGAATAGCTTGAAAGAACTTGAAGAGTTAAGAGAAATGAAAGAGGTATGTTACTCTTTAATAGCCTTCCTTGTTTTTTATTTTAGTTGAAGATAGTGTATTTGGTTCAAAAACTTAATAAGAGGGGTTGTGTACATTCCATGTTCGTGTTTTTAGGACATTGACAGAAAAAATGAGCAAACAGCTGCCATTTTGAAGATGCAAGGAACCCAACTTGCGGAGCTAGAAGTACTTTATAAAGAAGAACAACTTTTAAGAAAAAGATACTATAATACCATAGAAGGTAACATATGTTAAGTATGAATAATAAGATACAGTTTTTTAATCTTGAAATTTGTTAATGTTTGTTTGTATTTAATTGTAGATATGAAAGGAAAGATTAGAGTTTATTGTCGAATAAGACCTCTAAATGAAAAAGAGAGTTCAGAGAGGGAAAAACAAATGCTCACACCTGTTGATGAGTTTACAGTTGAACACCCATGGAAAGACGACAAAAGAAAGCAACACATTTATGATCGTGTATTTGACATGCGAGCTAGTCAAGATGATATCTTCGAAGATACAAAGGTATTTTTGTTCATTTACATTTCATACTTTGTTGTTTTGTTGTTACTAATATCATTTTTCTTTAACAGTATTTGGTACAGTCAGCTGTAGATGGGTATAATGTGTGCATCTTCGCATACGGTCAAACTGGTTCCGGAAAAACTTTCACAATATATGGGCATGAGAACAATCCTGGACTCACACCTCGAGCTACAAAGGAATTGTTCAATATATTAAAGCGAGATAGCAACAGATTCTCATTTTCTTTAAAGGTATTTTAGTATCCTAATATATGATTCGATTAACGATTCTGGCATCAAATAACTATAAAATTTTATGCAGGCATATATGGTGGAACTTTATCAAGACACTCTTGTAGATCTTCTCTTACCAAAAACTGCAAGACGCTTGAAGCTAGAGATTAAAAAAGATTCAAAGGTAGTGTCATATATAAAACCATTTCTAGCTGCAAGACGCTTGAAGCTAGAGATTAAAAAAGATTCAAAGGTAGTGTCATATATAAAACCATTTCTAGTTTCTGGACACATAAGTTTGATCTCATGCATAAAACATTTCCCCAGGGTATGGTCTTTGTAGAGAATGTGACAACAATTCCTATATCAACTCTGGAGGAACTTCGGATGATTATTGAACGGGGATCAGAACGACGACATGTTTCTGGAACAAACATGAATGAAGAAAGTTCGAGATCTCACCTAATTCTTTCGGTTGTTATTGAGAGTATTGATCTTCAAACCCAGTCTGCTGCAAGGGGCAAGGTAACAAATTTAACTATGTTGTTTATTTATTGACTCCTAATCATTTTCTCACCATAGCAAGGAAATGTGAGTTGCTGTAGATTTCATGTTTAATCCACTGTGGACAAGAGTAATGTAGTACTATTAATCTTGATATAGTTTTACCTTCATTATACATATTGCTCACATCATTGGTCTTATACACAATCTTAAAGTGTGCATCCAAAATATGATGATTCTCTAATTGTTTTTTGGTTTTTGCAGCTGAGTTTTGTGGATCTTGCTGGTTCTGAGAGAGTAAAAAAGTCGGGATCAGCTGGTTGCCAACTGAAAGAAGCTCAAAGCATTAACAAATCACTTTCTGCATTAGGTGATGTAATTGGTGCTTTATCTTCAGGCAACCAGCATATTCCATACAGAAACCACAAGTTAACAATGTTGATGAGCGATTCATTGGGTGGCAATGCAAAGACGTTGATGTTTGTTAATGTTTCTCCAGCCGAATCTAATCTGGACGAGACATACAATTCTCTTCTGTAAGTTATGACTCCCATATTATACATACACATATTCGTCGATACAATTGGCAAATAGACTGCAAGTTAACATATTGTTTCTTTTCGTGTCACCTTAGATATGCATCGAGAGTGAGAACGATTGTGAATGATCCGAGCAAACATGTATCTTCAAAAGAGATGGTGCGACTGAAGAAGTTGGTAGCGTATTGGAAAGAGCAAGCAGGTAAGAAAAGTGAGGAAGAAGACTTGGTGGATATTGAGGAAGATCGTACACGAAGAGATGATGCAGATAGTTGAAAGCTGATATTGAATTTGTGTATGTGATATTGTTGTGATGATAGCATCAATGGTTTGCTTCATTCTTTTTTGTAGGAAGTTCCTACTCTAAAAAGTAAAGTTTCTATCAATGAGTAATGCTTTTATATGTCTAAACATTATTGAGATCTTCATTACATGAAAACAAAAACAAGGTAGATACTGTCAGACAACTATACAGACAATAACAAAAGTGAAACACTAAATCTTAAATTTAGAACAGAGCTTAATATTCGTAGTGTTTGTGATTTTGGATTTAAAAGTAATTAACAACTAATAACAAATTAATTAAGAAAAAAGTAGGAAGATGGAAGACAGATGTATTTCATATTATACAAAATCTATATCTCCCCCATTCCCTAGGAGAGTCTTCACCGAGACAAAAGTACTTGGCGGTGTCTAAAAGATAAAATAAAACAAACAACACAATTAATTGAAGGACAAAACACACACATAAAGATGCGTATTTTTATCATCATTTTACTTTTCTAAGCAATGAATAGTGGATAACTTTAAATTATCAGATTGACAGGTAAATATTAAAGCCTAGACCTCGTTTGGACCACTCGACGTTTCTACTTACGATGATAACTACATTGGTGCGTGTTAGTGGAGCCGATACCACGTGACCATGGCCTTGTTTTGTTCTTCCACATTGGCCAAGTTATGGATCTACACACACATTAGTTGATAAAAACTGACCGTTGATTTCATCGATCATCTTCTCACTGGGGTAACGACACATGTGTTTCAACCGTACACGTAGAGATTTGACCCATCACAATCGTTTCTTCTTAAGGACATGGCTGATCTGATAAGCTAAAACTAGTCAATCAAAAACTGTCTGTCTCCAACTACCGTTTATTATACAACAGACAATAACTTATAATCTTTGTCTTTCTCAATTTAACCAACCCTTCATATTAGAAAAATAAAATAAAATAAAATCTTGTAAAATTTTCTTAAATGGAACATTTTTTTTGTTTTGTGTTTTTGTGATTAATTAGTATTTTTTTTAATAATAAATCAAATGTATAAAAAAGGAAAAAGCAAAACTTTGTTTGGTTGAAGAAAAAAGAAAAATGTAATGTGGACCAAATAAATAAAATAATAATAAGACCCATGTGACATCATGGATACAAATGTTTATAAAATAAAATAGACCCTTACAAAAACACAAACCACAACAAACTCTAACCATTATATAATCATATAATCACAATAATGAGATGTAGCTTTCTGCCGCACATCAAAATCATCACCCATTAAAATTGAGCTAATCAAAGCCTATCAGACAATTAACTAATTTAATTACCCACTTAAATTAAAAACTGTAATTTGTCATTACATAATAATCGATTTAAATAAAAATTTAAAATTTAAAATAATTGATTCTTCTCCGGTCATCTCCAAGCTGAAACTCCGATGAGTTCTGTCATATGCCAACAAAGAATCAAAGAGTTATGTTTCTTCTCAACGTGAAACCCTTTTACCGGCGTTCGTTGAACTAAACATTCCGCTTGAGACTCCGTTACATTACTATACATCATCGGTGAAAATCCCATCTGTAAAAACATAGATTGCCACGTCATCATCATCGGTTGATTAATCGAACGGCTACGATTCATCACAAGCTTCTCTATCTCCGGCTGAATTATAAACCTTTCGATTTTCTGCATTGCGTCGAAGTTAGGGTTAACGGCGTCGAGAGATTCGAGAAGAGCGGTATGTGAGTGGAGAGAGTGTGCGATTTGTTGTGGGAAAGGTAGATCTGTTCTCTCGCATCCTTTATCGGAGAAGACGATGATTGTTGGAGATAATTGCTTTATGGAACGGAGGATTAAAGGGAGGTGTGAGAACGACGCGGCGGAGATGTTAACAGCGATTGCTTCTTTCTCTGATTCGTTAGGCCATGAGATTGAGCTTAGGAGGTCTAAGCTGAGAACTTGGATTTCGAGAGAGATGTTGATTTCTGAAGCGAAGTGTTTGAGATTCTCCTGTGTGAAATCAATTTCGAGGTGGTCATGATTCGCCGGAGAAGAAAAAACAGTGATTTTGAGGGAGATCGGAGCTGAATTATCTCGGAGAACAAGCTCTTGCATAAGAGAAGCCCATTGACCACCGTATCCAATATCAAAATCAACGATATGAAGACGATTGAAGCCATTAAACGACTCAAGTAGAGCTTGATTTGAGGTGAAATTAGCGAATTGAAGAACGGGAGAGATCTCGGAGAAGGATTTATAAGCGGCGATTTTGAAAATGAGGGAATAAGGGTTTTTTAGGGTTTGAGTTTGAGAGATGTTGTTATTGTGGTGAAGAAGATTGTTAAGAGCTTCTTTGAAGTAAAAAGCTGATCTTTCGAATGGTTTTCCGATTGGAGAAGAGAGATTTTGATTGAGCCGCGCCAATATCGTCTGAGCTAAACAAGTATCATCTCCTGTAGCAATTACTTCCGCCGCTTTTAAAAGAGTCTCCTTTATTCCAATTGGGCCAGGATTAAGACGTTTTGCTGGAGGAGGGTTGTAGAAGATAGCTGAAGGGTTTTGTGTGTAATGAGTTTGGCTTTGGTTGATCAGAAGTGATGGTGGTGGAAGTGAGTTGTTGTGGTGGTGGAAGGCTAATTCGTTATCGAGTACTCCGAATCCGGGAGATGATTGGAGAATAGTGTTGAGTTCATGAGAAGGATCTGTTGAATCATCTCCCATGATTAGTCTGAGAATGCTCTGTTCGTTATCATGAGGATGTACTTGCTCTCGCTCCCAATCGGTTAAAGCAATCTGGTCGCATTGTGGATCGGTGGTGGCGTTTGCGACAAAGCTGTTGCCTCCTCCGTGAGAGGAAGAGACTGTGGAGGAGGAGGTTGGGCTAATCATGGTGTCTAAAACAGAGTTTGGCTCTGCTTTGGGTAGTACTTCCTCTGTTATTTTGCGGTGGTTCGAAAGCGGTGACGGTGGTTGAGTTGAGAAGGAGGATAAATATGAAATCCCCTGCCCTTGAAAGTCTGGGAAGGGTAAGAGCATTGCAGGAGATTTCTGAGACTTGGTTGATAACTTTTTTTGGGGGGTCTTCTTCTTCTTCTTCTTCTTCTTCTGGTTCGTATATGCGATGCGTGCAGAGATATTAAAGTGTTATCTCTCTCTGTCTCTTTTGGCTTTCCCAAACTACTATTTAACAATGTGTAATCACATCACAACAACATGTTAATATTTGCTTTGCTTTCTGATTTAACATGTTTTTTATTCTAAGTTTCTTCTAAATAAAGTTATAATATGGGAGCTATAATATTTTTATTACTTTATCGATTTGTTAAGTAATTCATAAATTATTGTGTGACCAAAAACTTGTAGGAGTATTAATTTATGAAAACATTAATTATTATGTTCAATGTTTTTTTTCGTTTTTGGCTATGTTCAATACAAATGATTGAACTTTCTTTAGTGAATTACTTGGCATCATTTTAAGAAAAAATGAAACTTACAAACATTTAAAAACTTGTGATGTTGCAAGTTGGTGAGAACTCTAGTTCAATATTCTCATTAGCATCGCGGGATGTTGAGTTCGAACTCTAAACATGTATGATAAATTTCAGAGGTGATCACCATTGTGGCACATGATTTCACACTTTAGTTCAGTGATTTAAATCGAGGAAATCAGCTTATATATTGGTTGAGCAAAAAATTGGATTATCTCGAGAGACATTAGATCTAAAGTTTTATTTGGTCATTACTAGATCTAAACCTTTTCCTTTGGTTCCTATCTCTCCGTCTTTTCGTTAGCGTATTTCGCTTATTAGTTGGTTGGCTGTTTTTGATAGGAATTCGTTTTAGTTTTATCGTTTTGTTTAGTGGGTGTAATTTTGATTATATCCATAACTAGACCGATTTCTTATCGTTTTAGTTTGTATTTGCTTAGACGGTTCCTTTTACTTTCATGTTTTTTTAATTTTCTTTGGCATAGATCCGATCCAAGGAAAGTATTTGTATGGTCCAAACTATTATTATCATTAATAATTTTTACATTCTATCAAAAAAAAAATGATGGAAGTGATATTTTAAACTTTATCTAATATAATATTATAATTTTTTGTTTTGAGATTGAAATCTTGTTTTATTTGGAAGGTGTTGTCCTTATTTCCTTTCGTGTGATCTTTGTCCTTAGTTGGCTGTTTTAGGGTTCGGACAAGCTTTTGGATGATCATATCAAATGAACCAATCAAATCAGCCAATCCATTATAGAAGCTACATAAACCACTCATCGCATTGCTTAATGCAACAATGCTTACTCATATCTGTTTTTGTTTTTTAATTTTTCTTTGCTTCAGACATTAATTTAGATACATAAATGGTAAATCTACTTCTTGGAATTACATTGAAATATTTGTTGTTTTAAAGAAAACTAATGATCATTTCGAAGCTCAAATATCTAACCAACTGGTGAATGCTATAAAAAGATATAACTATTTAGCTATGTATAAATATACTTTTATCTCTTTCATATTTTTGTTAGGAAAAAAGGTGATTGAAGATCTGTACTGAATGATAAGTTACTTATGTGACAAGTTAAAAGCACAAGAGATTGAGAAAAGAAATGAGAGGTAGTCCTTTATTGAGCAGATAGTGGATGAATGTAGCAAGTCATCATCAATCACCATTTTTATACATATACCAATAGAAAACCATAAAATAAAATTAATAAAGATCAATAAAAAACAACCAATTAATAATCACCATTTTCCAAAATAAATATAAGATTTTTGGTGATAATGATATTTACTCTATATGTCAATAAGAAAATAAAATACTCACCTTTAAGTAAATTAGGAGGTAACACTTTAGTTATATCCATGTTCCCATGTGATTTGCTAATATGTAATGTATATTATAACCCTCAAAATGATAACGATGTTTATATAAGTTCCCATGTGATTTGCTAATATGTAATGTATATTATAACCCTCAAAATGATAACGATGTTTATATAAAAATGTGGATAAGAAATAGAGTGATTAAGTTGGTAATCAATAAATTAATATTCCTGAAAGATGATGACATACAATACAACAACCATTTTCAAGTTTCATAATATATTAGTATCATATTTTGGATATTTTTAGAATATACAAGTGTTAGTTTCGTGGGTGTGAAGTAAGTGGTGAAAAGATGTTCTTTTCTCTTGTCTCAAGGCACTCTTCATCACAAGCAACCACACCCAAACCTCGTTCAAGTTATGTGAAAATATACATTTATGAACAGTTAATCATTTCAGAAAATACTTTAGCTTTATTTATATATATGAATAAAATCATGACTAGCCTTTGTTAATTAGAGGAAGAAACCATAAAATAAAAAAGGTCAGCAAAATATGTTAAGTTCTAATGAACAATA
>CM071717.1:13394854-13457616 GCA_036630335.1 Physaria fendleri | reverse complement strand
TCTAAAAAAGCTCCTTTCTGGAGCAGCAAATAAAGAGCAGATATCTTGTTAAAAATACTCCAATATAGGCTCCAAAAAAAATGTTGATTGGCTATTAAAGTTTTATGCTCTAATAAAAGCCTTGCCAATCAGGACCATAGAGGATGAGGTGTTAGAGTTTTGTATGCATGTTTGATGTAAGATATAAAATTATAGTAAGTGATTACGTCGTTTCAAGTTTGAATAAGATGTTAGAGAAGATTAGACAAAAATTGATCAATTATTATTAGGAGATCACATGGGATTGATTAGAGAAGATTGGATTGTTCTTATTAGAGCCTAAAGTTAATAATAATTATTAGTATTAGTTAAATCAACAAAGATCGGCGGGAAGTCATTAACAAATAATTACAACAATCAAAGTTGTTGACAAGTTTATACAACGGCCGGCCATTTATATTTTTTAATTTCTTGGAAAATATCTTGTTCACCTTTCATTCATTTAATTTTTATAAACATATTTACCCTTTTTTAATCCTACATATGTTTTAATTACTTAACCTCAAACTTATTTTTTAGATTAACCGGTATTTTTGATGATTTTGCCAACCAGACTAATCCGGGCTGGGATTCAGAGCATGTAATATGGTCTCCTCTCCAGACGTCCCTCAAACCTGTTACCTCCAATCTATAGCACTAATTATAAGAGGTAGTACCACCAGGCCAAGAAAGCTTGGGTACTTAACCTCAAACTTAGATTTTAGGAAAAAGAGTCCAGTAAAAAAAATCTCAAAACTCAATTGCATAAATATTCGAATGACAAAATCCAAAACTTTGTTGGTCTCGGACTCTCGGATCTCGGATTAGAACCTGTTGGACCAAATAGGTCATGGAGACATATCCTGCCATATGTTTCCAATCTGCTATGTATCATATTTGGAGGAAGCACAATGATGGTAAACATGGTGACGGTGCAAATCAGCTTCTCTTTTAGCTAAGGTTCTTGGTAAGAACATGCAAAACAGAATTTTGACAATTAAGGAGATGGGTTGTAGTCGTTAATGGTCTTCAGCTGTGGTTTCGTACTAGAGAAGGTTAAGACACCACAACGTTATACTTTTTCCTTCCTATAGGTTTTTATACACATTAGCTTTCCTTGGCAAGGTTTTAATGAGACAGCCATAGTTGGTTAGTAAATTTTAAGTTACACTGATATCTAAAGTTTATTTTCGGTTTTTAATTTACATCATTGATCAAACTATATTGGAAAAGATTTTTTTTGTGTAAATAAAGTTTAACATTCATCTAAAAAAATATATTAAGACAATAATAGTACTATTAATAAACTTAACCAATAATAGTAATAATATATATTTTTTGAATATCTCGCATATAAAAATATCAAATACAATGACAGTAACTATAATTAGCAAAAATAATTAGCAATAATATATATTTTTTGAATATCTCGCATATAAAAATATCAAATACAATGACAGTAACTATAATTAGCAAACAAATCCTTGAGGAACACTCTTGCCACAAGAGTTAAGAAGCAGACTTAGAGCAACAGGAATTTTAACAGCAGAGACTCCAATAATACTAGTTTTAAGAGCAGTACAAAGACAAACAGCTGCTTCTAAGTCTGCCACACCTTTGATAAGTGAACAACACTCCTTACTCGGTGGTGTACCAACAACCTCGTAAACCAAACCTAACCAGCTCCCACATACTCCAAATTTGAGCGTGTCTTTTGGACATTTCGTGGTGCTTTGATGTCCCGGAGTGGGAGGGCATGGCTTGCAGGGGCGGACCCAGGATAAAAAATTAATGGGTGCAAAAATGGCTTTACCTAGATTTGAACCATAGATATATAAGAGAAGTGGGTGCATTATCACTTTCCTTAAGCCAATTTGCCACTTTAAATTACATTGTTCATTACCAAAAACATTAGTATTTAAAATCTACTGGGGGCATTTGCTACCACACCTTCCTACGTAGTTCCGCCACTGATGGCTTGAGAGTTGAACCTGATGTAACGAAGAAGAATGTTGAGTTTAGGAGAACCAAGATGAGGAGAGTTTGATTCGAGATAACCATTTTGGGTTTTTTTAGATATGTATATTGAAGATGAAGAAGGAAGAGAGGCTTTAGTATTTGGTTTCTTTCTTTGTTGGTGTGATTTTATCATTGTGGCTTTGTGGTCATGATTGTTTGTGTTATCTTTAGCTTGTGAAACTTATTTGTCTTCTTCTCTATATGGGGGATACGATTTATTTCGTTCCCAAAATATTAACATATAGTTCATGTTCTTTAACCTAAAATGTGTTAAGATTTTGTAATTACAATTAGACTCGAAAAATACCAGAATATTAACCAGTTTTGGGTGAGACTTATACTATCATGTGATTATAAATTTAATTGGGATCTAAATTTTAAACAAGGACTAACTTTGTAATTCCACATGTACTATTCGGTTTCAAACCGGATCCCTAGAACTTTTGATCTCTTCACTACAACATAGACACAATTTCTTTACTCATTTAATTATATGAAGTTTATTATCCGCTCCAATTTCCTCCCTACATAATTAAGTCCACTTAACCATTAAAAAATCATGTTTTAAATCAATTTTAACGCGCTTTTTTTTCAAATCATGACCGGTTTTGCAGTCGGTAAGACAAATAAATGTATGAAAAATGGTCACTATTTTTACCTGCTGCAAAATCGGTCAGGATTTTTTTTTTTCAAATCATGACCGGTTTTGCAGTCGGTAAGACAAATAAATGTATGAAAAAGGGTCACTATATTTACCTACTGCAAAATCGGTCAGGATTTGGAAAAAAATAGCGTTAAAATTGATTTAATTAAATTAAAAAGCAAATAGTTGGAATACAAAAAAAAAAAAGGAAACAGTTTGGGATAAAAAAAAACCACAACTCTTATTATTAATTATACTTTTAGATTTAGTTGTGATTACAATATTACATTTTTTAAGGATGAGGACAAACACAATGACAATATGTAGCAACACATAAAACCCAACAAGGTGGTTCTGAACCCGGTGGACAAAAATCAGGGTAGTTCTTTTCCATAGTCGATGTGACCACTGAAGTTTTAACATGATTCAAAGTTGTTTCTTCAGGTAAGAGACGTCTCGCTTCAACATTTTGAATTGTTACAGATATCATCACTACAACAACAACAAATTGTAACAAAAATGAGTAACAAATTATAAAACTCTTTAGTACTATATTGGCATGAATTTTTACCAGCAAAAGCTAAAAGGATGATGAAAGCAGTCTTTGATGAAAATTTTCCCATTATCACAGAAAACTGTTTTGTTTATAGCTTTGAAGAATGATTTTTTTTTTTTTTTTTTTTTGTTTTTTTTTTTTTTTTTTTTTTTTTTGATGATTATAGGAGTAGGAAAAAAAAAAATTTGGTAGACAATAATTTTTTTGTCCAAATCTCTAAGATTTATATTAATTAGTGATAAGATTTATGTTCGCATGTATTCCACGTGTCAGTGTTCACGTTTTTTCCCATGGATAAGAGTTTTGAAGACTTATAAGGCATTATAATGAAAATGGGCCCTTAATGGGCCCATAATGGGCCTTTATCTTATTCTGATATTTTTAATGTAAATCGGAAATGAAAATCCTGACCCTAAGCAAGGTTTCTTCTTCTTCTTCTCTATGGAAGCTTCTATACCTATCGAGGTGATTCAGCCGCTGCTCTATGCTGCTTCGGATTCATCAAACTCTCTTGAAGATTGCTTGAAGTTTCTTCTAGAGACTTCCAAGACCGAATCAGGCCGATCTCATCTTGCTTCCAAGTCTATCATTCCCTCAATCCTCACCCTTCTTCAGCTTCCATCTTCTCCTTATCTTCATCTCACTCTCAAAGTCCTCCGAAACCTTTGCGCTGGCGAAGTCTCGAATCAAAACTCTTTCATCGATCACAACGGTTCTGTTATCATCTCCGAATTGCTGGATGAGAAAATCAATGATTTCGAAACTGTTCGTTTCGGTTTACAGGTTTTAGCTAACGTTGTATTGTTTGGCGAGAAACGTCAGAGTGATGTGTGGCAACGTTTTTTCCCGGAGAGGTTTTTATCAATCGCTAAGATTAGGAGGCGTGAAATATGTGATCCTCTTTGTATGATTTTGTATACTTGCTTTGATGGAAGCTCGGAGCTTGCTTCTGAGATTTGTAGCAGTGTTGGACTTAGCATCATTGCTGAAACTCTACGGACTTCATCTTCTGGTAACGTTTCTGTAATCTGAGAATATTAGTGGCCTTAACACTGAACATTGCAATTTGATCTTAGAAGTCTTGATTTGTTGATTGTGATTCTAAACCAAATCTTGTGATTGTGTCTAGTTGGGTCTATTGAGGATTATTGGCTGAAGTTATTGATTTCAAGAATCTGTGTTGAAGAAGACTACTTTCCCAATCTCTTCTCCAAATTATGCAATGAAGAAGATGTAAATGTGACATTTACATCAGAGCAAGCCTTTCTTCTGAGGATGGTGTCTGATATTGCAAACGAGCGGATAAAAGAAGTCTCAATCCCTAAGGATACAGCTTCTTTCATTCTGGAATTATTCAAGAAATCTGTTGATGTTTTTGATTTTGCTTCAAGTGAAAGATCCGAGCTTCCAACGGGTTCAACTATTATCGACGTAATGGGCTACTCTCTTGTAATAGTAAGGGATGCTTGCATTGGAGGAAGCCTTGAAGAATTCAAGAAGGAATCATGTGATGTTGTTGAGTCTCTGTTGTCCTCTGGACTAATAGAGCTCCTTCTTGATCTGCTTCGTAAACTAGAGCCTCCAACAACAACAAGAAAGGCTCTAAACCAGAGTCATGATCCTTCTTTAAAGCCTTGTCCTTACAGAGGATTCAGGAGAGATATTGTGTCTGTGATTGGGAACTGTGCGTGCGGAAGAGAAAAGGTACAAGATGAGATCAGGGAGAGAGATGGGCTCTACTTAATGTTACAGCAGTGTGTGCTCGATGATGAGAACCCATTCTTGAGAGAATGGGGTTTGTTTTGCGTGAGCAATTTGCTGGAAGGGAACTCAAAGAATCAGAAATTGGTTGCTGAATTGCAGATTCAAGGCTCTGTGAATGTGCCTGAACTCCGTCAAATAGGTCTCAAAGTTGAAATAGATCCTAACACAGCAAGGCCAAAGCTTGTCAATGACATGGCTGATTAAACTCTTTTGATAGGATTGATTCAAATAGCATCACTGAGAATCTGACAAGCATATGTTGTTATGTTGTTATTACAAGCCTCTCTTTTGTTTGATTTCAAACAGGCCGAAGATGGAACCCCTCAGTAAAATTTTGCAATACTACCCATTAAACAGAACCAAAAAAACATCATAAACAAACCATGTTTTTACATAAGACAAACTCTCATTAGAAGAAATACATAAATCCCAAATATAGTGTTGTGAAAAGACTCCATACATTGCATAACAAAAGCTAAATAGATAAAGATAAAACATAACAGGAACAAATCAGAACCCTTTGAATCGTTCATTCAACTCTTGCTCTTAAATGGAATTGCTCTGATAACAATCTGGTGATACAAAGCTGCTAATGCTGCTCCAATGAATGGTCCTACCCAGAAAATCCACTGCAAACCACACAATTCAAAAATCATTACAAAACATTTAGAGTGGTCCTTTTATATCTGTGTTTGTAATATACAGAATCTTTTTTTTTCAGGACAAAAATGAAAGAATGTAGTACTCACATGGTCGTCCCAAGAATGGTCCTTGTTGTAGATAATTGCAGCTCCCAAACTTCTAGCTGGGTTAATTCCAGTTCCGGTTATCGGAATTGTTGCCAAGTGAACCAAGAACACCGCAAATCCAATCGGAATTGTTGCCAAGTGAACCAAGAACACCGCAAATCCAATCGGAAGTGGCGCCAAAATCTACAATTCAATAACCAAATTACTCAAGTCAATGAATTAAACAAATAGAACCGGTAAAATCTCAGCAACTTCTAATTATACCATTAGAACCGGGAAATACTAATAAAATCATTAAACCGACACTGATAAGGAATCATACCGGCACGTGCGAGTCACGAGCGCTTCTCTTAGCGTCGGTGGCTGAGAAGACAGTGTAAACAAGAACAAAGGTTCCAATAATTTCAGCACCAAGGCCTGAACCTTTGGTGTAGCCAGGAGCAACAGTGTTGGCACCACCACCTAGAGTTTGGTATGGTGTTGGTTGAAAACCCTTGACGACTCCAGCACCACAAATGGCTCCAAGACATTGCATAATCATGTAGAACACAGCTCTGGTTAGTGATAACTTCCGAGCTAAGAATAGTCCGAATGTAACCGCAGGGTTGATATGTCCACCTGAAAAATCAAAATACAAAAACATAGGGTTTCAGAAAAATACAAGCTTTATATGAGAAATCAACAGTAATAAACAGATCTAGACTAGCACCAAAACAACCCTAAAGTTTCCTGCTTTTTTCCCCAAAAATTTACAGGGAAAACAGAGCATTAACCTAGACCAAATCAGTGAAAACCCCTCTTGAGAATTTTCCAGTAATTACGAGAAGAAAAGACGTAATTTTTAACTTTCTGAGAGAAACAAATTGGGTGAACGAATAGATATACAGGAAAATTAGACAAATCATAACATCAAAAGATTTGAAAATTTTCTACTTATCTTTCCTTCAAACTCTCTGTAAACAAAACAGAGGAAAAAAGAGATTTTTCAACAGAGGAGATAAGTAAGAAGGGATAATACCTGAGATACCAGCAGTACAGTAGACAAGAGCAAAGATCATACCACCAAAAGCCCAAGCGATACCTTGAATTCCAACAGAAGCACACATGTTTGGTGCTCTTTTGACTCCCATAACAGTCAAAACAGTGATGTAAAGAAACAGGAAAGTAGCTATAAACTCAGCTATTCCAGCTCTATAGAACGACCATGAACTCAGCTCGCCTGGCTCAAAGAGTGGAGCAGGCGGTGGTTCTTTGTAGTCCTTGTCGGCTGACTGAGCTGATGTCCCTATGGGTTGTCTTTCCGGGAACTTGTTAGCTCCCACTCGAACATCTTCTTCTTTGCCTTCCATTTCTTAAATCTCCTCTGTATCTCAAGAAAGGTGAAAGTTTTGTTAAGCTCTTCTTTTCTTGTGGCTAGTTAGTTCATTTATAGAGGACTGATTATTATATTACCTTAAAAAAGAATACAAGTATTTATGAATAGTTTTGTCAATTAGTATTAACGAATAGTTAAGACTACTTAATCATAGAGATCATTGTATTACATAAAAGATAAGATGGAGAGGGTTCTGGAACATACGCGAGGTGATGCTATCTTCTCGTATAAAGACAAGAACCTGTCCTGTCTTTTCTTTTTCTTGCTTTGCCTGCCAGACAATACTGTGGTCCTACCTTTTTGACGTTAACCAAGAAAATTGAAAGAACTGTTACAAAATGGTAAAATAAATATAAAAATAACTTTTAACCCATTCTCGAAATAAACAAATCTGACCGTTGGGGAAATTATATATATATATAATATTTTTTCTGTATGTATTATTGGATGCATACAACTCAATATGTAATATTTTGAATTTAGTTTCCAGTTTTAGGTGATGACATGTAAAGGAGTTGAGAACAGCTCAGAAGGTGAGTATGGCTTCTCTGTGAGATCACATGCTTCGTTGCTAACAATCAGGCACAAATTCTTGTCCACATAAATTTTTTCTTACTATAGTTACAGTGTAACAGTATTTGTGAATTGACACACAGAACAGTAAAAAGTTAAATGTGAATTGTTGCGTCTTCATTTTCGAAACGCAAACCGTTCAACCAACATATAATCGACACGTAGAAAAAAGTCGACTTAACCCATTGAACATGTGCATAGTTTGATTTGGACGGTCCCGACCAAAGCCTATATGCTTGTAATATGTATGAGTCATACAATATGTTACAATGTTTGATGTGAGGAAAAAAAAGATACCATGACATTTAAAAACAAAAAAGAAATGAATGCTTGAGAAATTTCTAGTTTACTGTATTGTAATTATTTTACTCTTTGACATTTTTCTAAATTTAACTAGTGTTATGATTAATTATTATAATATTAAAATTAAAATACTACATGTGGAGAAATATTATAAAAGGTATGAAGTTTAGGAAAATGTGTGATTAATAATATAAGGAATAGTATCATGTTTGATTTTTATTCCAGACAACTCAATCTGCCACGTCTCTCAAATCTCTACTATTCATCAATAATTAATAAGTAACTCTTTTCTTTTTCTTTTTTTTTGTCAAGATAAGTAACTCTTTTTTTTTTTTTTTTTTTTTTTTTTTTTTTTTTTTTTTCCTTACCAGCTTTAATACTAAATAACGACAAGAAAGACTAATATAAAATAACTTCCCCATAATCGAGCTACATACTTCTGTTTGAATAATTAGTATAAGTGCAATACGCATATCTCCGTGAAAACTAGGGTTGGGTTTTACAGAGTTCGGATTGGTTTGGTTGAAAAAACCAAATTAACATCCTATAATCAAGATCGAATCAGACTAACTGTGAAATTTGTGGTACTAGTAGCACAGGGCCCAAGCCCACTCAATTAACTTATAGGCCTGCATAGGCAAAAAAAGAAACAAACTTTTGGGCCGGTTATGTTATTAAGAAAAAATGGGTATTAAACCCTTTTAACTAAATATGTTGTTAAGATATGTGATGTGGCCCTTCACGCCGAAAAAAAGATATGTGGCCCTTTCTTCCTTACTAAAAAAGACGTGCCATGTGATCTCCATGCGGTCGACATAACAAATTTGAATGTGTGATTCCTCAATCATCGCACCATTCATAGAACAAAACACATTAACCTCACTAACCTCCAAGTCTTTACTAGGATTCTATATAGAAGTTATACCAGGAGTCTCATCATCATCAAATTTGGGAATACTTTTCCATAAAAATACCTTTCCCTTTCAATCTTTTTGAAGTCAAACTCCACCCATTGTTCATCAAAATAGGCCCTCTTTTCATCCTCGTCATTAGAGATCAAAGCTATAAATCATCCAGATTTCCCTAAACTCTTTCTCATATTAAAGTTGTTGAAGATTAACCAAGTCTTTATCCTCGAAATTTATACTTTAAGATTGAACCCATTTTACTGACTTTATAAAGAAGGCAAGATACTTAGAGCACCCCCATCGCCACAACCGTTTATTGAGTTTCTGAAGCAAAAAAAAATCATTATTATAATAATATTTATCCATTTAATTATATCATATATTTATTAAATTATTATAATAATATTTATCCATTTAATTATATCATATATTTATTAAATTGTTTGAACCAGTAATAAATAGACACATAGAAAGAAAATATCAGAACCAAGTTCCTAAATCTCTCATTTCAGAATCGATCCTATACTTTTTCTTTTCCTATTCATTTTTTTATTATTTAAATTTTTTGGAGAAACTGTCTAGAAACTACTATTGGAGATGCCCTTATTACGATGTTGATTTCAAGAAGTTGATGTCTCTTTCATAAGTTTCGTTGACATAAAAAAGAAAAAAAAACAATAGCCAAAACTATTTATAAAGATTATCTTCATGTAATGAAAGTGGTTTTACAAACATGAAAAACAAAAGAATAAAATTAAACAAATGAATCATTGTCATTGTAAATGCTTTCGAAATACAGACAACTTCAGTCCAACCGACGGAAGACTAGCCGTTAGATTAATAATATTCCTCCGTTTAGCAGCCGAAGAATCAACCTCCGACGACAAACGCTGACGTTTCTTACAATCAGCAACACTCACTGACTCATCCTGATCAATACCAATAAGATGAGGAAAATTAAGCTTAGCTTTAGAACCTCTCATCTTAAAAGCAGCACGATCAAAAGCTACAGCAGCTTCTTCAGCCGTCTCATAAGTCCCTAACCACATTCTTGCCCCGTTCTTATTCGGATCTCTTATCTCTGCTGCGTATTTTCCCCATGGTCTTCTTCTTACACCTTTGTAATTTGTTCCTCTCCGTGGTGGTACAGTAGGTGATGATGAAGATGATGAATCTTGGAGTGGTGATGATGAAACTGTTGTTTTTGTTCCTCTCCGTGGTGGTACAGTAGGTGATGATGAAGATGATGAATCTTGGAGTGGTGATGATGAAACTGATGTTAGATTCAGATTAAAGTCGTCTTCTTCGAGAAGTTGTCTCCGAATCCAATCTAGAGTTGCTGATCCTTGGTCCCATCTCATCTCTCCTTCCATTATTTTTCTTTGTCTTAGTTTTAGAATTTGTTTTAGAGATGGATATGGTATGGTTTTAATGTTATATACTATAGTTTTAATGTTATTTTTTTGTAGTTGCTAGGAAGCGCCGAATAAATCACGTTTTACTCGATTTTGTTTTTTTTATTTAAATATTATAAACAAAAAGAATCTTGATCTAATCAAATACTAGTTTACACATCACGAGTGTACTTCTTTATTCGTTTTCTATAAACTACTTAAAAGTATAAAAGTACAAGAAAGCTGACAACAATTGTTTTAATTAGGTCTGTACTTTCGGAAATTTGGTTCGGTTTGAAACGGTTTATTCAGAAATTCGGAATTTTTTAAAATTTGATATTGTACCGAATTAAACCGAAATTAATTTTCGGTTGGGTTCGGAAAAATAAATTTCGTTTCGGAACCGGTTTTACAAAAAAATTAGGGTTTTATTTTTTATATGTTCGGAAACTGTTCGGTATGTAAAGCTGAACCGAACCGAGCCGTAAACCGAATAACTGTTCGGTATGTAAAGCTGAACCGAACCGAGCCGTAAACCGAATAATATTTAAAATTGAACCGATCGGTATACTATATAAAATTCGGCGGAACCGAAATGGGCCTAATTCGGTCGGATCGGGCTGGGCCGATCGGCCCAATCCGAAAACCAGGCCTATTTTAATAACTTAGTGGGCTGCACGAGGCCCAATTTCGGCCCATTAATTATATCCACTCTGGTTAGATAGATGCAGGTGATTTCATTTCATCGTCTTCAAATCTAATTAGTCTTCTCTAGCAAAATCTCAAGCTTCAATGGGAGGAGGACATGAAGGTTTCACAAATCAACGACTATCTTCTGATACATGGTTCTCTCGTTTTTGTGCTTCAGCTTGCCGGTATAAATCATTGCCTCCTTTGTCTTCACAGACTGCCGTTCGCTCGAACTCCGGCGATTCTCTGGTTCGTCGTCTCGGTCTTTTCGATCTTATACTGTTGGGTGTTGGCGCTTCTATCGGCGCTGGTGTGTTTGTTGTTACTGGAACCGTCGCTCGTGATGCTGGACCTGGTGAATTAGATGAATTTATACCATAATCATCATTCTTTCAGAATTTTGCTTACTTAGAAGTTCTGATTGATTGATTATTGTTGCGTAGGAGTTACGATTAGCTTCTTGTTAGCTGGAGCATCATGTATATTGAACGCTCTTTGTTATGCTGAACTTGCATCTCGTTTTCCTGCTGTTGTTGGTGGAGCTTACATGTATTCGTATTCAGCTTTCAATGAGATCACAGCTTTTCTTGTTTTCGTACAACTCATGCTTGATTATCATATTGGAGCTGCTAGTATCTCTCGTAGCTTGGCAAGTTATGCAGTTGCGCTTCTCGAGCTTTTTCCAGCTCTCAAGGGATCTATTCCTCTCTGGATGGGAAGCGGCCAAGAGCTGTTAGGAGGGGTACTTTCTTTAAATATTTTGGCTCCCATTTTACTTGCTCTGTTGACCATTGTTCTATGTCAAGGTGTGCGAGAATCTTCGGTTGTGAACTCCGTTATGACTGCTACTAAGGTTGCACTTTTCTCCTTAAATTTCTTATTATACCTAAGATCATGGAAGGTGTTCTTGAAAATATTGGCTCTTCTGTAGGTTGTGATAGTCCTTGTTGTCATCTGTGTTGGTGCTTTTGAAATTGATGTAGCAAATTGGTCTCCTTTTGCGCCTAATGGTTTTAAAGCAGTTCTGACTGGAGCTACTGTAGTGTTCTTTTCATATGTTGGATTTGATGCAGTTGCTAATTCTGCTGAAGAATCTAAGAACCCTCAGGTCTGGCCATATATTTGTTGAACGTATTTACTATCCAGACAGCATCTTATATATGTTTAGTTCCTGTTCAGCGTGATCTGCCCATCGGAATTATGGGGAGCCTTCTGGTTTGTATCTCACTGTATATTGGCGTATGTCTAGTGCTTACTGGGATGGTCCCTTTTAGTCTCCTCAGCGAAGATGCTCCTTTGGCCGATGCCTTTTCGTCAAGGGGCATGAAGTTTGTCTCTATCTTAATCAGTATTGGTGCTGTTGCTGGACTCACAACTACTCTGCTTGTTGGTCTTTACGTTCAGGTGAAAAATTCTTTATTCTTTTGTAATCTCCTTTGTTCCATCACTTGTTTCTCACGCCAACCAAGGTATGTCTGAGTAATCATATGATAATTCAAATAAACAGTCCAGGTTATATCTAGGACTTGGAAGAGATGGTCTATTGCCTGCAATCTTTTCCAAAGTACACCCAACTCTTCATACACCTATTCATTCTCAAATCTGGTGCGGCATTGTAGCTGGTGTTTTATCTGGCATATTTAATGTACATAGTCTTTCCCATATTCTGTCCGTTGGCACATTGGTACGTCAAGGTCTTAATTTTCTGTTTCCCTTTGGTTTCTAATTGATACTTATACTTTCCAATTTAACATTATTTTTGGTTTTGCATTGTTTCAGACCGGGTATTCAGTTGTTGCGGCTTGTGTTGTGGCGTTAAGATTGAATGATAAGAAAGAAAGAGAGTTGTCCAACAGATGGATATCAAGTTGGCAGGAAGGCGTCCTTTGCCTTGTTATAATTGGATGTAGTGGTTTTGGTGCTGGCGTATTTTACCGTTTCAGTGCTTCAGTTATATTTATTATCCTCTCTGTTGGTGTGGCAGTTGGTGCTTCAGCAGTTCTTCACTTTCGCCAAGTAAGTGGCCTTAAACATAAGCCAACAATTTTCTTAATTGCATGGCCAAAAAATGCCAGAGTTTCAGTAGGTAGCATGTTCTGGCTCCAAAGTGATACTTTGAAAATATGCGACTATAATGTTGCATTCTTGGTTTAGGAGGAGAAGTTTGTTAACGGCCATTAGAAATAACATAGGATTCAATTGAAATATACCATTATGGTCTAGCGATGCTTCATGTTAACCCCCTGGAGCATTTTTCACTTCCAGGCTTATGCTCAGTCTCACGGTTCTGGGTTTTACTGTCCTGGTGTACCCATTGTGCCATCTGTTTGCATTTTCTTCAACATCTTCTTATTTGCTCAGGTACACAATTTGAAAATTCACTAATCCCACATACCATCTGATCTAACATTGATCTTTCTTTCCCCTACTTTTCAGTTGCATTATGAAGCATGGATAAGATTTATTGTTGTGAGTGTGCTTTCAACTGTCGTTTATGCCTTGTATGGGCAGTACAACGCTGATACAAGCACGCTGATTTATCAGAGGGCACCTGAGATGGAAAGCAACTCTGGTTAACACTACATTTATAGTTGTGTAACACAACTTGCGTTGCTTAAACGATGCAAGACATTTGTCTATTAGATGGGATATGGAATTTCTATATTTGTTATTGTAACGAAAATGTCAATAAAAATATGTTTCTGGCTTTCTGCATTTCAACCCAAGCCTTTTTTTTTTTTTTTTTTTTTTTTTTTTTTTTTTTTTTTTTTTTGTCGCGGGTGGATTCAGAGCCATTTAACAGAGTAGGGGCTATGGTTCCTTCTTGCTTCTTTGGCTAGGAAGTCCACTTCCGAGTTGAGACTCCTCGGGACGAAGGTGAATGCGTAGGAAGTGTCTTGTCGCTTCTGGTAGTATCTTATATCTACAATCAACCCAAGCCTTAAGAATGATTAAAATGACCAAACCTAGTGGCTGCTGTGATATGTCCTTTAGATATGTGCATAGAGGTGAATTACAGGGGCCCATTATGGTTTTATCGACGCTATGAATTATGAATATTCATATTCGGGTTTTCGAAAATGGGCCAGAAATATGTAAGGCCCACGTAAGTCCCGTATATAAGCGTAACGCCCAAAAAAGCACACTTTACCAACAGTCATAAATTAGGGCTTCTCTTTAGTCATCTTCAGCAGTCTGTCAGCATCCAAAGGAGAAACTTTGAGATTCTGCCACTATGGGTCGTATGCATAGTAGAGGGTTCGTTCTTCTTCTTTCTTCTCGTTTTGTTGTCTTTCTCATAGTTACCTCAATTGTGTAATCTAACAGGATCGTATCGTTTGTTGCAGAAAGGGTATTTCAGCTTCTGCATTACCGTACAAGAGAACATCTCCAAGCTGGCTCAAAACTTCCGCTCAAGATGTAAGTTCCCATCAATCACTGCTTTCAAGTTTTGCTTTTTCTTGGTTTAATTGAAGAATCATACCTTAACATTAATACATTTTACAGGTTGATGAATCAATCTGCAAATTTGCTAAGAAGGGACTAACCCCTTCTCAGATTGGTGTTATTCTCCGTGACTCTCATGGGATTCCTCAGGTCAAGAGTGTTACAGGAAGCAAGATCCTGAGAATACTCAAAGCCCATGGTCTTGCTCCTGAGATCCCTGAGGACTTGTACCACCTTATTAAAAAGGCTGTTGCTATCCGTAAACATCTTGAAAGAAACAGGAAGGATAAGGATTCAAAGTTTAGGCTTATTTTGGTTGAGAGCAGGATTCACCGCCTTGCTCGTTACTACAAGAAAACTAAGAAGCTCCCTCCCGTCTGGAAGTAGTAAGTACCTCATCCATTGGCTCTGTCAATAACCTCTTTGCTTTATCACTCCTATAAGCAGTTTTGTCAAAGTTAGTTTGGTATCTAACTATCTATATAAGATTGTTTAGTTTGGGAAGCCTCATGAACACTTTGCCTACATTTTGTCCTGTTGAACAACTCTTTTGCATGAAACAACCTTTGTTGTCTAATGCTTTAGACTGACTCGCATTCTCTATTGCAGCGAATCCACAACTGCGAGTACCCTTGTGGCTTAAGCTGAAGTATTCTCTGGCTTGTGGGAGGAAGAAGATTTCCACAAGTCTGTTGCTTCCCTTCTGTTTTGATGAATTATGAAATGTGTTACCTTTTTGTTTTGAATCTTTTGCTCTGTCCTTCAAGAAGTTGCCTTTGAAAACTCTTTTGCATATTCTACACTTCAGATAATGACAATCACACCATTGGAACGATCCTCTTTTAACCATCAGTGTACATACCATTAAAGTGAATTGAACTGAGAAGCAAGGTATATTGATATATAGAGAATTTGGAACAAAAGAATAATGAGAGTGACAGAAAGTGATCTTGGATTTATAGTTCTCGTGGCGTAAAATCATCGTGTTAAAAGTGAAACAATTACAAGAATTTCAAAATCAAAAAAAGAAAAAAGAAGCTACAAGCTCATGGAAGCTGGTAAATCATCAACTCGTAGCTTTCTTTCCACCACTGTAATAACCCAAATACCATCTCGCAAACTTCTTAAGACCAGTCTGAAGATCAGTGGTGGGTTTGTATCCAAGCTCTCTCTGTGCAGAACTGATATTAGCATGAGTAAACTGTACATCCCCGTTCCTAGGCAACTTCATAATGTTCTTCTTCGCCTTCACCTTCAAAAGCCTCTCAAGAATGGTAACAAGATCAGTCACAGGAACCGGAGAAGTGTTCCCGAGGTTAAAAACCCTTAACTGAGCAGCACCACGCTTCTTACCACCACTACCTGTACTCTTCTCAGCTGTGTCCAATGCCCCTAAACACCCCTTAACAATATCATCAATGTAAGTAAAGTCCCTAGCCACAGTTCCATGGTTAGCCCCTTCAAAGATTGAAATAGTTTTCCCTTTGAGAATGTCTCTAGTAAAGAAGAAATAAGCCATGTCTGGTCTTCCCCAAGGACCATAGACAGTAAAAAACCTCAAACCAGTTAAAGAAAGTCCATAGATGTGATTATAAGTATGAGCAATCTCTTCACCAGCTTTCTTAGTAGCAGCATAAAGACTAGCTGGTTGATCTGTTCTATCTTTCTCAGAGAAAGGGACTTTAGTATTCAATCCATAAACAGAGCTAGAAGAAGCCCAAACAATAGCTGGTTGAGGATTAGCAGATTTACAAACCTCAAGGAGATTAACAAATCCAGCAATGTTACTATGAACATAAGAGCTTGGATTCTCCATAGCATATCTAACACCAGCTTGAGCAGCTAAATGCATAACATGAGTAAAAGGAACAACTTCAAAAAGCTTCTTCAATAAAGCAACATCATTGATATCTCCTTGAACAACAAAAACTCCACTTCTTTCCAAAAGTGCTTGTCTTGCTCTCTTTAACGATGGATCGTAATAACCATTGAAGTTATCAATACCCAAAACACCATCTCCACGCCGTTTAAGAGCAACAGAAACATGAGTACCGACGAAACCAGCAGCTCCGGTAACGAGAACGGAAAACCCACGACGGGTACGAACTCGGGCAGAGGATCTAACTTGTTTCTCCCAAGCGGGTCCTCCCCAAGTGAAAGTACGAAGAGAACGACGAAAAGGATCGGGATTTGAAGAAACGGGAGATCGGTAAAAGAAGATGTAGATTAAACCAATGAAGATTAGAGACCAAAATGCGATTTTGGCGATTGAAGATTGCCATCGTGTACGGTGGAAGTAAGGCTTGAACTTTCCAGGCGTTGAAGGAATATCATCAAGATGAGACATTTGCTTCATTTTCTTTCCTGAAAATCTTTTCTTTTTTTTTGGGTTTTTTTTCTTCAATATTTACCTCTAGATCGGAGCAACAATGGCGTCTACCAAAGAGAATCTAGTTCTTGAAGATTATTTTTTCTTTGGTGAGGTTCTCCGAGTTGTAAGGGAAGATCAAGAATTTCAAGATTTGTTTTTCAGCCACTGTTTCTATTTTTTGTTTTTTTTTTTTTAATATAAATTTATATTTTAACCTAATATACGCGGAGAAGATGATGAAGAGAGAGTCAAAGTAAGTCTAATTAATCAAACTTTACTACGAAGCTTCTTTGATCATTCGTGGAAATTAGTAACTAAATTTTGTGTCTGTATGCTGTTTTATAGGGTTAATGTTCTTAATTTTGATGGAAAAATTAAATGTTTCTCTAATTAAATCACGAATCAATATTAGGTGATTTCATTAAAATTCGATGCACTTAGTACAAAAAGATTTACTAGTACAAAATCACGGACACAAATACGCATGTTTAGGTACTGCCCAAGATGGGTCACGTGCAACTCTTAGGTTAGGGTGGACTAATACTTAATGGGCTGCTTATTGGGCTTTTGTCATTTGCGCTAAAGAGTTAGGCTACTTCAATTTTGATTATAACGTGTTCTCCATTTCCATAACCAAGCCAATTACACGTAGTCTCAATTTTAGTATAATTTATATATTTTCACCTTTTATTCTTTGATTGTTATAAGATGACCCTTACTTTTTTGTTTTTTTTCAGTTAAGCCCCTACAGGTAGGCCTGTAAATGGGCTTACCCGCCCGTCCCGCGATCCGCCCCGCAAAAGCCCGCAAAAAAGAGTGATATCCGAACCCGCCACGCAAAATATGCGCAAAAGCCCGCAAAAAAAAGTGATACCCGAACCCGCCCCGCAAAATATGCGGGTAAAAAAAAAAAAGCCTGCGGCCGCACCCGCAAAACCCGCGGGGCTCGCGGATAACCCGCAAAATTTTTTAAAAAAACAAGAATGTAATAACCCGCAAAAACCCGCAAAAAACCCGCAAAACTCGCAACCCCCCTTAAATTATATAGATATTTTTAAATAAATTTTAAAAATACAAAATTATATATATATGCGGGTACCCACAGACCCGTCAAAAAATCCGGAAAAAAAGTCAAGCCCGCCCTACCTTGCCCCGCAAAATTTTTTTAAAAAATTTGGTAGCTCAAACCTGCCTCGCGACGGATCAAAGCCCGCGGGACCCGCGGGTGCAGGTCAAAATTGACAGTCCTACTATAGGGTGTGGAACACAAACAATTACTTCCAATTTTTAGACAACAATCCTTAGACTACTGCCAATGTCTCAAATTCAGAGCTTTGAGAATAAATAGAAAGTGAGCAATTATTTACTAGTGAGACTAGTAATGATGAAGATTGTTGAAAAAGTCACTGCAAATACTTTTCTTCTATATGTAAATCTTCTTTATGATGATGGGCCCAATTGAAAGATCTTTTTCCAACTCTGTTGTGTTGTTTCCTTTTTCCTTTGTCTTCTAGAGAGGGCCACGACGATGTGGCTGTCAAATTGGGTATAAAGCTTTCAACTTTTTTCCCTTTAATTTTTGTTCTCCCATATTTCTCACTTTGCCTTTACCCATTTGAGAATCAATCCTCCATGATAACTAATGGTTTTGTCGGTCATTTAATTAGACAAGACATTTAGTTTTTTTTGTAATTTGATGAAATGATGCCCACCAACACAGAAAATAAAAGCATAAAGACCTCTCTTTTATTTCTTTTGTTCTTCTCATCTCAATGTTGAATAGCTGAAGAAGGTTTTTTGGTTGATTGACAATTAAAAATAATGTATTTCTGTGAAGAATTAATCGTGTTGGGTTTGTTCATCAAATGTGGGAATTAAAGCTGTATTTTTTTGATTAAAGCTTTTTACTTTTTGATCGTATGATTAAAGCTTGGGGTTCTAAACACGAAAACCTGGAAAAAGTTTGTCAGATGAACAATGTGGGTGGTTATTTGATCATCAATGTAAATTAGCTTGTCCTCTCTTCTCTCTCCTTGCCTTGAAAGCTATCTTCTTTTTCTGTTTATATTGGTTTTGATCAAACGTAAGCGAATCAGAGCTACAATTAGCAGTTGCCCTTGGCTCAAGTTTGGAATTTAAGGAATCTGAGGTACTTTCTTCTACTTTTCTCTGTTGTCTTCTTCAAAAAGGAAAAGTATCTGATTTGTTTCATATGTCTGATGTATATCATTTACTAGATTGTAAAAAAGGTGTTAGCTTTTGGATTGGGGAACTGGTAGAGAATTCTTAAGGCACATTGTTAGAGAAGATTAGGAAGGAACATTAACATAGAAAGGCATGGCTAAGAAGACAAAACGTCGTGCAGCTGCTCGAGAGGAGAATGATCAGTTAGGATGCATGTGGGGATTTATGAATATGTTTAATTTCCGACATGGACCTCTGTGTCATAAGCTGCATCTGGACCAAAACCATGGTAACAACAACCTTCATGTCTCTGCATCTTTGGTTTTACATTACCCACAAATGAATAATATCGGCTAATCATTATGTTAATTGTTATAGATGCTGGAAGTACTAGGAACAATGAGCTTGATAAGTCCAAAAAGTATGCTCAAGAAACAAATGTAAGCTTTTAAACTTTTTGGAACCATCCTTTACTCTCATGTGGACTAATCTAATTGTTACTTCAACTGTTAAAAGGTTGGTGAAGAACGCAACATCAAGATAACAGTTATAAAGCCAAGTGTGAAGAATCTGATAGCTGAAGAATTGTCCATTGACGAGGAAATCAGAAAGCAGAGGGAGAATGCTGAAGCAGGACAGTTGTCAGACTCCGAACTCGAAGGAAGAAGAAGGAAAAACCAGAGGAGAAAACACAAGACCCGCAACAAAAGCTGCGATAATTTTAGCCATATAAGAATAGATGATGGTGAAGAGACTGAAGTTCAACGCAGAAATCATAGGTATGCAAGAAGTGTTGACATTGATAATATGATCGATGAGTTCTATTCTGAGATTCATCGCAGAAGTAGTACAAGCCGTGCGAATAAAGAGGAAGATTACAAAGACAAACTGAGGGAGTTGGTTAGTTTTTTAACCAGTCAGAAGTTTTTACATGGGAACCATCGTAGAGGAAGTAGTGAAATCCTTACATATAAGGATTTGATGGAAGTGTTTCAAATTCTAGGATCGGATGAGGAATTGTTTTTAAAACTTCTGCAAGATCCAGAGATACTTGTGCCAAGGGAGAAAGGAGCAGAACAATCTTGTCTTCTTGATAAGAAATGGTCTAGCTTTTTCAGGAGGAAAGATGCACCACAAGAAGAATGTGAAGCTTCAGACGGGATGCTCATTTTGAAGCCAAGATCAGCGAGCTTTTCAACTCCATACAGAGGAAGTTGTTGTGGTTCTTCACCTGATTCTCATTTGATGAGAAAAAAATTTCAGAACGAGAGAAACAGTTCATATTTCTTTCTTTCTGACATCAAGAGGAAGCTGAAACATGCAATCAAAAAGGAGCAACCAACTGGGGGATTTGGGAAATGTTTTCCAAAAACTAAAGATCATTTCTTTTTTGAGCCTATAACAAAGCTGAAATCTCATAATGAAGATGATAAAAAGCAAAGGGTATCTAACATCTACACAGAGGCTAAGAAACATATGTCTGAGATGTTAAACAATGGAGATCTTGATTCGAAGTCAACTAGCAGACATCTTCAAAGAAGTCTCGGGGGAATTCTCTCCGTTCCCGAGTACTCGTCTCCTCGAAATAGCCCAGGAAGAATATGGCAAAAGAGCTCAACTTCTCACAAGAAGTCTTCTTCAGCAGATTTCCTAAATCTTGTGAACGTTAAGAAAGAAACTCGTGCGACCAAACCAGAGGAAAATGCTGATATTCAGATCATCAATCTAAGCAAAGAACTTGACAATTATATCCAACCAACCTTAAGTGAACCTACTGAAAAAAGTGTTGACATTGAGGATGGAACTGCTAATGAAGATAGAATCTCTTGTGGAGGTAATAATATCTGTCTCATTGTAAAGCTTTCTGTTTTGAGGAAATAGTTTTCTAACCAGCCAATCTTTCAGAATCTGCAGCTGATGTAACGATTATCAATGAGATAGATGTAGTTCCAGAGGAAGAAAGTTCCACTTTGGTTGGTGACTTGCCCAAAGTTGAAGCTCATGATGAACAGAGAGACAGTATAGACTCGGAAAAGGCAAGTCATTTTGGTTTGAACCTTATAACATAACCTTTTTGTCAGGACTTTAAAAGGGAGAAATGGTAGAAGACTTAAATATGTTTTGATCCTTCTTATTTTTCTGCAGACTTCTCATGAAGAAAGACAACCATCACTGTCTTCCTCTTTGGACTCACCATCTCATTGTTTAGGTAATACTGAGGAGTGCAAATCAGCTATGACTGATCTTCCAGAGTGGTCACCCCCAATAACAATTCTTGAGTCTTGCTTCGTTGAAGATGATATAAGCCCATCAAAAATGCAATCTCAGTTTGGTATGTAAAAGAAGATATCCCTGCATCTTCTACTAGACTTGGATTTTACTTTAGTTCTTCATTATTGACTCATCTCTACAACTCAGGTGAAGCATTGGTGGAATCTTGGTGTATCCACTTAGACGAAAAAGATCCTGCAGCTATAAACCTAGAGAATTCTGTCACAAGTGACAAAGAATTGGTGTTTAAGTATGTAAAAGCTGTTTTGGACGCAGTAGACTCAGACTTAGAAGAGCTTTATCTGAAGACACAATTCTCTGACCAGCTTCTTAAGCCAGCATTGATCAGCAATATACCATTCAGTCCAAATCAGATTTGTCTTGACCATGAACTCCTCTTTGACTGCATCAATGAAGCTCTAATGGAATTATGCTGTTGCCCACCATGGACTTTGTTTGTTTCACCTAGAACCCGATCCTTCTCTACCATCAAAAGCATTGTTCGCGAGGTTCAAGAAACGGTTTACTGGCATCTCTTGCCATTGCCACTACCTCATGCGTTGGATCAGATAGTTAGTAAAGATATGGCTAAAGCTGCAAACTGGTTAGACATCAGATGTGACATTGACTCCATAGGCTTTGAGACTAGTGAACTGATTCTTGATGAGTTACTAGAAGAGCTCACACTTAACTCTCTCAACAAGACTGAGCAATATCTGGTTCCACCTGAAACGAAGACCGATGTGAACATCCCTATCCTATAAAGGTCACGAGCCATTGCTAACTTTATAGCACAGAACTATGTAGATATTTTGTATTTTACTCAAACAATAACCTCATAGAGGTCCTGTCTGATAAGAAACTGGTGAGTTGATAAATTAAAACTAGAAAATGTCTTGTTAATTGTAATCTAAGATTGATTTTGTAATTGGAAAGTGTTTAAGAAAAACGAAATATTTACATTACTTTTTGGGTAAAAATTATGGAAAATTAACTTTTTGAAAAACATTACTTTACCGAATTAGAACCTAGGAGCTACGGAAGAAAACGCAAGGACAAAATTGGAATATAAACCAGAAAAGGTTAAGATTTTATTACCAGAACAGGTGTGAGTTAGATCGAATTCAATTGATCAATCGAAAGAGTTTGTTTTGCTGCTTCTATTGGATTGTTCTTTTTGGGTGTCGTTCTTCTTTCCTCGAGCACACGATAACACTTTCATATTCGAAGTTACAGAATCAAAATCTGCAAAAAAAGGTAATTTACCCAGCTGAGATCAATCGTCTTCGTTATTTACGACAGAATTGTAGAAGAGAGGAGATTCGAAAGAGTCAAACTTTAACCAATCCCAAGACTCTTCTTCTTGCCTTTTTATTTACTCGTTTCGTATTCCACTCTTTCTCCCTCTGTGAATCAATTTTCTCTTTCTTGGGAATTCTCAGTTTCTTCAAAGCTCTAAGCTTTAATTCTGTGTTCGTTTCCAATCTCACCCTTGATTGGTTAAATCTTGGGGTTTCTGATTTGTCTTCTCGGAGTTGAGGTAGAATTTGCGGCCAAAACCCTAACTTGATTCGGAGTGCGATTCCAGATTGTGAGGTCATCTGAAGCTCTTATTGGTTAGTTTTCGACTTGAAACCTTTTTGTTTTTCAATATTTATCGTACGGATTAATATGCTTCTGTAGTTCGATTTGGTAATTTGTCCATGGTGATTGTTTTCTTGCTCATATTCTCGTTCAGGATGTAGGCTATTTGATTTGTCTGTTTTCAACTGGGAATACACAGTTATTCTATAAAGCCTGAAAATTTTGTCATTAGGTTCTGTTTTGTTTATATAGAAATACTGTTCATAATGATTATTTATAAACTGGAATTGAACATTTAAGATTTATAATTCTAGTTCTGTTGCTCAATTAGGTTTAGTTTACATTTACTCAGGATCAATTTTTTACTTCCTATGTGTCTTCGGGGTGGAATCTGTTTTATAATTAGCTCAGAATTTCACCCGAAGTGATGTATGCTATAGGGAAAGTTTCAGGCTAAAATTTTGTTGAGAAAGTGGAACGTATAAGTGGTTTGAACTAATAAATGTTAGAGTGTGCGTAATGAGCTGTTTTGAGAAGCTGAATTGTGATATGGTTTCAGACAGCTGAGTTTCGTTGGAATAAATGAAAACTTAAAGCTGGTTTTCCCAACCCCTCAAAATTTCTTTAGCAGACGCAATATTGAGACTATATGTAAATTTAGTGTTTCCTGTCTTCAGGTGTATGACTTGAGTGTAACTTTAACACGAAGGTACTTTTATGTTTCAGGGGTCCATCAATGGAGTTGCACTGTTGCCAGTGCTAAATTTTATGCTGTAAGGAGAAATTGCAAAATAGTAAAGGAAATCCATGAATATTTTTCTTACGGAGTGGTGCTTAGAGTTTATTTTGATATTTTGATGTCAGAACCAGTATGCTGGCGATAGTTTGGAGCAATGCAAAGGTTTCATGCTGCCAACAATAGTGCTTTAGGTGGTGCGTCTGCTAGGGACTCAGGACGAGCTGATTCCTCTTTGATTGGAAACTACTCGCTAAACTCCAGGCATGTCGGTAGAAGGAAGTTCTTACATAGCATTTTATACATTGATACATTTGAAGACATGTGAATGCTTTCTTATTGCAGGAGGCCACCATCGTTGACACCCTACAAACTGAAGTGTGAAAAGGACGGTTTGAACTCTCGGTAATTCCTTTTTGACCTTATCGCTAGTTTAGTTTTTGTATAAACCCATTATAGTTTATTCGGAGTTTTACTGTTTGGGTTTGTAGCTTGGGATTTCAGCCTTTTACCTCCGCTAGGCTAAGTCCTTGGAATTGTTAATGCATGAACTTGTTGGCTCTTTTCCATTATAGATTTACTTCCTAAAATGATATGTGTTTTCCTCGGGAATATTGCAGATTAGGACCGCCTGATTTCCACCCTCCAACATCAAGTTCTCCTGAAGAAAATCTGACCAAAGAGTATGTTCAATTTGGATACAATCTGACCAAAGAGTATGTTCAATTTGGATACAAGGAAACTGTTGATGGGCTCAAGGTAAATTTAGCTATGCTTTCTTGTTGTGCTATTTAAAAATTTGCAAATTCAGTTACTTATTATTGACATGGTACAAAGATCTTATCTTGGACCCCTGCATACGTTATTTTCCTTTAGAAGCTCGGCAGTAAAATATAAATAATGTTTTACTGAGGTCTAATGTTCATTGTAGATCGATTGTAGTAATGATTTATTCAATGTGAGTCCATTGGATGCTTACAGCTAAGAAAGTCTACATTATTAAAATTTTCATCTTTTCTGATGTTAGAGTTTTCATTCATTACTCCACTAGTTTTTGTTGCATTATCTTTTATTAAATTTCTGCCCCTTTGGCCTTTATAGGAATCCGAAGAGATTATATTGTCCCAGGTCCATACTTTCTCGAAGCCTGTTGCTCTAAAGTGCAAAGAGGTGGGGAACTAGAGAGTGTATACAGTGTTTTCTCCCTTATATCCGTGATCTTTATTGTAATTGATATGTGTTTCATGAAATTAAATTCAATTTCTGTCCCGCAGGCTGTCAGAAAGTGTTTTAGAGCTATAAATGAATCTCGTGCACTGAAGCGCAAGGTAAATGATCGATGCGCGGATTCCACTCCTTTCAAATACGTTGTTTTCTTTGCGCAGAATTTCAGGTTTGAGTCCCAATCATGTTGCTTATAATACATACTCACCCTAATTAAATGGCAGGCTGGTCAGGTTTATGGGGTCCCTCTCTCTGGTTCACTTTTATCTAAGCCTGGATTTCCAGAACAAAGATCATGTGGGGAGGAGACAAAGAAAAAATGGATCGAGGTACATTAGCATCATTATGCTTATTCAGACTTTTGAATTATGCTCCTTCGATCTACGCCATACCATTCTTAAAGAAGAATAGTCAACTTATTTTTGCTCTCATCTTTTGACAGAATTTATCACAACAGCACAAACGTTTGTGCTCTTTGGCTGATAATATCCCTGTATATAAGAGAAAAAACTTATTTGAAGTCCTTACAAGGAACAATGTCCCATTATTGAGAGCAACTTGGTTTGTAAAAGTGACCTATCTCAATCAGGTACATTTTTGGTCAATAATTTGCTATCTCTAATTCATTTCTCTGAGTGTTGGAGGATATCAAGTTCTCCTAATAACTTGCAGGTGCGACCTAGTCCTACCACTATTTCTTCAGGAACACCTGATAAGACACAAGTTTCTCGGTGTGAGCAATGGACAAAAGATGTTATTGAATATTTGCAATACCTTCTGGATGAACTTTTGTCGCGGAATAGCTCATTTCCTTCTCAGCAAACTAGAGATAGGTCACCACAGATGCTTTATACAGGATCAATGCAAAAGAATAGTCCAGCTTCAGCTAGCCTTTATGGCGAGGAAACATCTCTGCATTTTAAATGGTGGTATATGGTGCGTCTTGTACAATGGCACCATGCTGAAGGGCTTCTTTTTCCTAATCTCATTGTTGATTGGGTTCTCAGGCACTTACAGGTATAGACTAATTGATTAATTCAAAATGGATGTTCTTTCTGCGGCTTTGTGATTTCCCTTTTGCTTTACTGCAGGGAAAGGAGGTCTTTGAAATCTTGCAGTTGCTACTCCCTATTGTGTATTGTGTTTTAGAGAGCATTGTTCTCTCTCAGACATATGTACAGAATCTTGTATCTATTGCTGTCCGCTTCATTCAGGAACCTGCTCCTGGTGGATCTGACCTTGTTGATAACTCTCGAAGAGCTTATACTCTCTCTGCTATAACTGAGATGGTTCGCTACTTGGTACTTGCTTCACCTGACACATTTGTTGCTTCAGATTTCTTTCCTCTTCCTTCGTCAATAGCAGCATGTGGACCCAATGATGTGAGCTACACGTCAAAGGCTTATGAGAATCGGGGAAAGCTGAGGAGTAATTCTACGATTTCTACCCAGTTTCAAGGAAGAGGAGTTGATTCTCGGTTTGAGTTCCTTTCTTTTGATTCTACTATTTCAGCCATTCAGAGAAGTGCAGATGATTTGACAAAGATAGCTAGCGCTGGTTATCCTCAACATAACGTGGTTAAAGCTGTACAGGCCTTGGATAAAGCTTTGTATGATGGAGATATCAGAGCTGCTTACAGTTATCTCTTTGAGGACCTGTGCAATGGAGTCGTTGATGAGACCTGGATTGCTGAAGTCAGTCCATGCTTAAGATCATGCCTTAGATGGATTGGCGCTATACGCTCATCCTTTGTTGGCTCTGTTTTTTCCCTCCTTGAGTGGGCGACATGTGATTTTAGAGATTTCCGCGCTGGTGTGCCTAAAGATGTCAAGTTCTCTGGCAGAAAAGATTGCTCACAGGTGTATTTAGTCATTCAGCTTCTGAAGCAAAAGATTCTAGGTGGAGAATTCATAGCTCACAAAGGAAAAACCCGTCGTAGCAGTTTTTTTGGTGTTTCTAAGCATAGCAGTCCTATGGATGTGTTTGAAAGTCCGGGTCCATTACATGATATCCTAGTCTGTTGGATTGATCAGCATGAGGTACACAAGGGAGGAGCAAAGCGCTTGCAATTACTCGTTTTTGAACTTATACGATCTGGAATCTTTAATCCCATAGCATATGTGAGGCAACTCATAGTAAGTGGGATGATAGATGTAATTCAACCTGCTGTTGATCCTGAAAGGAAAATGAGGCACCATCGCATATTGAAACAGCTACCTGGGTATTTTGTACAAGAAATCTTAGAGGAAGCTCCACTCTTTGGAAGGGATAAACTTTCTGAGGCTGTGAGAACTTACTCTAATGAACGGCGCCTTCTTCTTCGAGAGTTGCTTGTAAAGAAAGGTAAATATTGGAATAAATTAGTTCATTCAGATCAGAAGTCAAAGAAAAATTCCACTTCCCTTCCGTATGTTGTTTCTCAAAGGAGTTCTAGTGCCATGGCCAATAGTGAGAGACCTCGCAAACATACAAAATATAGTGTGGATATTAGGGAACTAAAGGAGCGCATATCATCTGTACTGCAGTTTCCAGTTATGTCATCTGGTGTGAAAAATCCAACGCTAGATGAAGTTCAAAGTAGTGTTAAGAGATCAGTTGGATCTGTGTATAGCAAGATGGATCATACAGAAGCTACACCAGGGTGTGAAGACTGTATAAGAGCAAAAAGACCAAAATTGAACGATGAAAAGAGCTCTTGCTATCAAGGTACTTCACCGATTGCATCAGATGAAGAAGATAACTGGTGGGTCAATAAAGGAACTAAAAATCTGGAGTCTTCTCTGAAGGTTGATCCTCATATAGAGTTAACTAAACAAGTACCACAAGTTAGGCAGAAGAACGCACGTAAGACACAGTCGTTGGCTCAACTACAAGCTGCTAGAATTGATGGTAGCCAGGGCGCTTCATCGAGTCATGTTTGTGATAACAAAGTAAGTTGTCCTCATCATGGACCTAGGGTGGAAGGTGAAAATGATAAGGTGGTTGATGTGTTTAGAACTTCTACCCCTGTGGATATTGTATCTGTTGGTCATTCTTTGAAACAGCTACAGTTTGCTGATAAGAGGTCCATTGCAGTTTGGCTGACAACTGTGGTTCAGCAACTTGTTGAAGAGCCGGAAAAGAGCAGTGTGAGAACTGGGCAGTTTAATAGAGGTGCTCCTGTTGATGCAAAGAGCACATTTAGGTGGAAGCTTGGGGCAAATGAGCTATCTTCCATATTATTTCTCTTGGATCTCTCTCTTGACTTGGTTTCAGTGGTTAAATTTCTTCTTTGGTTATTGCCAAAGGCCAACAGTAGCCCAAGCTTTTCCGTTCAGGGTGGGAGAAACCTAATTGTGCCAAGGAATGTTGAAAACAGCATGTGTGAAATAGGGGAGGCTATTCTAGTATCAGCACTGAGGAGGTGGGTTTTACATTCTGTTCAATAAGTAAACATTCATTACTCATATATATTTGACTATGTATGTCTTGAAATTTAATCGGTTTGAATCATCAACTCTTTCAGGTATGAAAACATTGTACTTTCAGCAGATCTTGTTCCTGAGGCCATGACAGCTTTGATGAACCGTGCTGCATCACTTATGTCCAGTAATGGAAAATTTTCTGGATCAGCAGCCTTTATATATGCTTGCTATATTCTAAGAAGATATGGAAACCTTCCCAGTGTTGTGGAATGGCATAATAATTTCAAAGCAACATGTGAAAAGAGGCTTCTTTCTGAACTAGATCAGGCACGATCATGGAATGATGAGTATGGGATCCCCCTTGGGGTTCCAGCAGGAGTAGATAATCCAGATGACTATTTGCGGAAAAAAATCAACATGAGCGGTACACGTCCTTCAAGAGTGGGTTTGCATATGCGAGACGTTGTCCAACGACATGTTGAAGATGCTACTCATTATCTCAGAAAACTCATTGGTACTGGTACTATAAAAACGTCACTTACGGAGAAAAGTGATTACGGGTATCAGGTTGCTCAACAAACTGTAGTTGGACTAATGGACTGCATGAGACAGACTGGTGGTGCAGCTCAAGAGGGCGATCCCTCTTTGGTTTCTTCTGCAGTTTCTGCGATTGTAAAAAACGTTGGCAATTCGATGGCAAGGATTTCAGATTTCTCTGTTGGAAACGTTTATCGGAGTCATCCATCTAGCGTCCATTCATCTAATATTGCACGATACATTTTGCAAATCCATATAACCTGCCTATGTCTTCTTAAGGAAGCTCTTGGAGAGCGTCAAAGCCGTGTGTTTGAAATAGCACTTGCAACAGAAAGTTCCACTGTTCTTGCTGGAGCTTTTGGCACTGGGAAGGGATCCCGTGGTCAGCATCAGCTATCTCCTGAATCCTATGATTCAAATGGGAACAATTCAACAAATGATATGCCGAATGGTACTGGCAAAATAGCGCTTAGCAGAGCAACAAAAATTACCGCAGCTGTATCAGCACTTGTTATAGGTTCTATCACACATGGTGTTATAACCCTTGAAAGGATGGTTGATCTGCTGAGACTAAAGGAACACTTAGATTTCGTTCAGTTTGTAAGGCGTACAAAATTGAGTTCTAATGGCAGTGCTAGGTCCATGGGAGCCTCTAAAGTGGAAAGCCCCATTGAAGTGTATGTGCATTGGTTTAGACTCCTTGTTGGCAACTGCAAAACTGTTTCAGAAGGGCTGGTTTTGGAGCTTTTGGGAGAATCTTCCGTGGTGGCTATATCACGCATGCAGCGCATGCTTCCGCTGAAATTGGTCTTTCCACCAGCCTATTCGATTATTGCCTTTGTTCTATGGTGGCCTTTTGTTTTGAATGATAACTCAAAATCCAGCATCCAGGAAGACATTGACCACCTTTATCAGTCTTTGACAATTGCTATCCATGATGTTATTATGCACCTTCCATTCCGAGATGTGTGCTTGAGAGACACCCAGGGACTCTATGATCTGATCGTTGCTGATTCCACAGATGCTGAGTTTGCATCAATATTCGAATCGATTGGTCTGGATATGCACTTGAAATCTTTGGTCTTTACTCCTCTTCGTGCACGTCTTTTCTTAAATTCCATAATTGACTGTAAGGTGCCATCCTCTGGTTATTCTCATGAAGGAATTGGTGAAGCAACAAAACGACACCACGGAAATGGAACGAAGCTTGTGGACAAGCTTGTATCAGTATTAGATTGCCTGCAACCTGCAAAATTTCACTGGCAATGGGTTGAACTCAGGCTGCTCCTAAATGAGCAAGCTCTGACTGAGAAACTCGAAAATCATGATATGCCTTTGACAGATGCAATACGATCTTCCTGTCCTACCTCTATGAAGCGTGATGCCTCTGAAAATGAGAAAAATTTCATTCAAATCCTACTAACAAGGTTATTGGTTAGACCCGATGCTGTCCCACTTTTCTCAGAAGTGGTTCGTCTCTTTGGTAGATCTGTTGAGGATTCAATGTTGAAGCAAGCTGAATGGTTTCTAGCAGGCCAAGATGTTCTTTTTGGACGAAAAACAATCAGAGAAAAACTGATTATTGTAGGTGAAAGCAAAGGACTTCCCACGAAACCTCAGTTTTGGAAACCTTGGGGTTGGTGTAACAGCTCCAGTGCCGATCCTATTACTGCAAACAAGGCAGGGAAGAAAAGGAAGTTGGAAATTACTTCTATCAAAGAAGGGGAAATAATCGAGAATGGGTCAGTTTCAGAAAAGGTATTATTACCCCAGACATTAGATGAGGGTAGTCTCAGTGTTAGCTATGGGATTACAGCAGAGAGAGCTTTTGTTCAGCTAGTGCTTCCATGCATAGACCAAAGCTCTGATGAATCTCGAAGTACCTTTGTGAATGAGTTGGTAAGACAGTTTAGCAATATTGAGCAGCAGTTAAGTTCAGTTACCAGCCGCAGTACAACAAACAACAAGCACATGGGAACTGCTTCTCCTGGGTCTGAGATTTCATCAAATAAAGGAAGTACCCGGAAAGGCCTTCGAGGTGGTAGCCCTGGTTTGGCAAGGGGTCTGAGATTTCATCAAATAAAGGAAGTACCCGGAAAGGCCTTCGAGGTGGTAGCCCTGGTTTGGCAAGAAGATCCTCTACCAATACTACTGACACTGCGCCGCCGCCTTCCCCTGCTGCTTTGAGAGCTTCTATGTCTTTGCGATTACAATTTCTTCTAAGATTATTGCCTATAATCTGCGGGTACTTAGTCTCTTCCATCCATCTTCTTTTTTCCCTTTCCGTCTAACTAAATTTGTTGAAAGATCTTATGATATGATTCTTCCCGTGTTACTGAATTAAAGACTTAGTTATCTTTTTGTATGTCAATTTTTCAGGGAACCTTCATTTAGGAACACGAGACATGCACTTGCGACTACAATAGTTCGCCTCCTTGGAAGCCGAGTAGTTTACGAATATTATGCTGTATGTTCTCCCTTATCAAAGGCGGAGACAGATTCAACAATAGATCCTTCAGTCATGGCAGACCCATCTAGTGAAGTCTTATTTGACCGGTTACTTTTTGTACTCCATGGGCTGTTAAGCAATCACCAGCCAAAGTGGTTAAAGCCAAGGTCTTCTTTTAGTGAACCATCCAAAGACTTTACCTTGTTTGATCGTGATGCAGCGGAGAGCTTACAGGTTTGTCCAAAAAACTATAGAATCCTTTACGATCCTTGAAGTTTTTTGTTGAAATTTACGATCCTTGAAGTTTACGATCCTTGAAGTTTTTTGTGAAATTTACGATCCTTGGTGAAATTTACGATCCTTGAAGTTTTTTGTTTTGCTTGTCAATGATGCAGAATGAGCTTTTGAGGATGCAGTTACCAGATACCATAAGATGGCGGATTCAAGCAGCGATACCAATCCTCTTTCCTTCTACACGATGTTCTCTCTCGTGCCAGCCTCCTTCTGTTCCATCAACCGCCCTTGCACTTGTTCAACCCTCTGGATCTGCTACTGCTATACCCAATCAAAGAAACTCCTCAGCCATACCGAAAACTGGAACAGCTGCAGCGCAAGGGAAGCTGAAGCAGACAATGTTGTTGTCACCACCTCAACAGCAAGAAGCAGACAACATGGATGTGGTTGACCCCTGGATGCTTCTCGAAGATGGGACGAATTCAGGTCAATCAAGCAACAACGCTTCAAGCAGTGACACAGCCAATCTTCGAGCCACCTGCTGGCTGAAAGGTGCAGTTAGGGTCAGACGGACAGATCTCACTTACATTGGTTCAATAGACGACGACAGCTGAATTATTACTGTTTCATAGTTTTTGATGATCAAGAACGCTCTGGGAAAGTGAGAAGCAAGGAGCAAAAGGCTTGGATCTTCGGTGCCTTAGAGACTGTACTATCATTTATTGATGGCTCGTGAAGATGAAAGTCATAACTGAGAAATCTCTATGAGTCTTCAGATCTTTGTATCTTAGTTACTAACTAACCCTTTTGCTTTTTTGGGTCACACCACTTCATATGGCCCTGAACCCATGCTGGTTCCTGTTGTATATATAGGGGTTCCATTATTTATCCACTAAAAGATATTATTATTTCCCTGAATTTTACATTGATTTGATCTGAGTTCACTTTACAGAAACATAGAAACTGTCTCAAAAGTCTAGTACAATTTATTCACTACCTCTCATTGTTTTGTCTACATAGAGAACATCATCAATCCAAGCAACTATGTTAAAAGCCAAACCTTCGAGTACTCTTGAATAGCTCTCCAATACAGCTTTTCCAACATCCTTATTGTACTGAATCTTGCATATATCTAATGATGTCTGAGACAATTCTGGATACCGCTGTTTCAAACAGAAGAGTAGAGTCTCTGCTCTCTCAGCCATAACATAGTTCTTGTCTGTTCTCTCTGTATTTGACATCACATCTTTCACCATTTTCCATGAGCTCTTAGAGTTTCTAAGACAAGCTTTTCGTCTCCATGTGTACATAGAAGCTTCTACTCTATCTGCTAACTGAACCGCTTCATGCTCAGAGGCTATGTTAAGACAATCCAAGAGTTTTTCCGGGAAAAACCTACCAGAACTACTCATGTAACGATATATTGAATCCCCAACACTGCTTCTTCCACTCTGCAGATCCAAAACATTCAATGAATTAGATTTAAAACCAAGTCTCTAAGATATAGAAGGTAAAAAACAAACCTTCGGAAGAGTTGTGATATAAGACTCTGGAATCTCCATTTCATTGAGAATGCTACTGTTAATAGCCATTGCAGCTTTGTGAATCTGATTGGTACTTTCTCTCTTATTTTTGAGTTGTTTTCTGGCTTTATCTGATAAACCGTCTGATGGGACTAGAGGCACTGGTAACCACCATTTCTCTTCTTTCCTTTGTACTATAACTCTCCTGAATGATCCAGTCACAGATTTCATCTCTAAACTTCCTTCTTCTGCATACCAAAACTCATTGTTCTGAAAACTATCCAATGCTTCCTGTAATAACAAACAAAGATCTCTCATGTATCATGGTTAACAATACATGTAATTACTATATAAATATCTGTACCATAAGCATTGAATCTAGCTTTCTCAGTGCAGGTAAGTTGATATAGATATCAGCTCTTGGTCTACTCTCCATCACCTGTAAAACCCATCAAGAAAGTTTTGAAATTTCCATTTTTTCATTCGAGAAGAACATTTAAACAATTTACTAAACCTCAACAGTAGTTCCATTGCTTAGATTCTGACATGCAGGGATGAATTCAACTATGTAGTCACATACTGATAAAAGACAATTCATTTCTCTTTTCCACATTGCTCTCTTCTCTGGCTCTAACGGCTCTAACCTCAGATTCTGTCCAAACACTGTTGCTGCAAACATTATAATATATGAATCAGAGTGTATGAAACAAGAACATAGGCTGTGTGAATGATGTCTTTTACCATAAAGATTAGTAACAGCGTTTGAGATGGTCACTGCAGTGGAAACTCCTTTACCACTCCCTGACATATCTTCTCCAAGTAGAAGCTTCGCAAATCTTTCCTTCATTGTCTCGAGTTCTACCCAAGAACAATTTTCACAATTTCAGAAACTTCAACAAGTAGGGAACAGAGTGAGAGAGAGAGAACAGGGCACCTGGTTCTGAAATTTCTTGGACCTCAAGATTTTCTTTTGATTGAATCTCTAAACCAGTGAGACATTTGAAGCTGTCAGAGAGAACAGGCCAATCACAAGGAGAAGCTTCTTCACTACAGGAGCTGATGGTTTCATCTATCTGATCTGAAAAGCTTGAAGTTCTCTCTGAACAAGATTGAGGAAAAACAAAGGAATCTATGCTCATTGTTGAGTAAACTGGAATTTCTGATGCTGATTGATCATCTGGGTCGATAGATGGTGATTGATGATGATAATTCACATCGTCGTTTTCATCAGAAATAGATAAATTCTTCATCTTCAAGCTCAAAACTCCTCAAAGATCTATCCTTTTATGTTCTGAAGAAGTAACAAAAAGAAGTAAATATAGCTCAGAGCTTTCGTTGTGATTATAAGGAAATTTTAGAAATTTGAAAACTCGGGTAGTTTTTGGCTTTTGGACCAAAGAAGATTAAAGCAAGAACAAACCCCAAATTTAAAGCAAAAAGCAGAAAAGAACCATCAAAATCAGAGTCAAATGGGAATTAAAAAATCGTAATTTTATTCGCATGCTTACTGAAAGTGAAAGTCTGAAACTTTAAATTTGAAATAAAAACTAAAAGGTCAAAAATCAAAGCAACGGACACTTAAAAGAATCTTCTTGATTTTGAAACATACGTTATAAAGCAAAATTTCGAACGTTAAAAACCCCAAAAATTCCCTCTTGTTAAATCCAAAAAAACCTTTTATGGCTATGACCGGATAAATGTGGAGCGTCCGATGAAATGATCGTACGATTCAGATGATGCAGTGACTTTTCCTTTATTTCGTGTACTTGTGTTTGGTTCTGTCTATATATATGTGTTCAATTTGGCTACACTATACTTTATGAATTTCTTGTTGGCTATACTTAATTATGGAGTTCATAATTTCAATCAAAAACTAATCTTTATTAGTTGATTACTAATCATTGCACATTCCACCAATGATTTTCTTTTTTATTTTTTATTTTTTTATTATTTTTTTTTTTGTCAAGTGATTTTCTTTTTTATATAAACAGATTGATGTGCTAACATAATTATAGTTGGTCGGTCTAACAATTAGTGCATGACTAGAGTTTAGCTTATCCTCATGTATCCTACACGATCTAACTTTAAGTCTGCAAGTCATAATATAATTAAGTGATTGATTAGATTAGTATAATGTATTATATATTAGTCTGTAACTTATCATTTAGCACATGATAATTTAATGTAATGGAGAAGGCAAAATATACTTTGCATGTTCATGAGACAGACGTGCATCCCATTTTCTCTTGTACAGGAATTTTATTGATACAATTAATAAATCTATGGGTCATTATTAATTTTAGTATTACCATGGACTATGGTATTATACAAAAATTAATTACTCTCAATATAATATGAACTATGATATTTTAGTATACTATGGACTATAATATTTTAGTATACTCTGGAATATGATATTATTACAATGTTAATTACTTTCAACATATACATGTTATTTGTTTTTGTTTACATTTTAAATATGTTTTATATATGTGAATACCTAAACTACCCAATAAAAAATATTATTTGAGAATATGGTTTTGATGTAAAAGGATTAAATATGCAATAGCAAAAATTCTGCAAAAAATGGAAAATATCAAAATAGAGTAAATAAACATTATCTTAGTATTAATCATCCAAAAAGGAATTGCAAGATTTTTGAAGATTGGTTAAAAATTAAAAGTGAAAGTAAGAAAAATGTTACATCAAAAGATACAAATTCAGACATTAATAATTACTTCGAAGTTTTAAGGGGGGGAAAATTACCAAAAATATCACATTTTTCCAAATTTCACCAATTTTTTTGTCGTTTTGTGAGATGGAATTGCAATAATAAATTTTAAAAAAATCTCTCACCAGATTAGATTGTGATTTTGAAGCTGCTAAATTTCTTTCTTACTATCTCTTGTATTAGAGGGAGGTGGCTGTTACACCAGAGGACCATAGCGCTGCTAGTAATGATCTAGATACCTCAGGTTCGTATTGTTATCTGGAACAGATCTCTAACCAAGAAAATAATAATGTATTTCTATTATTTTAAATAATAAAAAACATTTCGGTATATGTTATTTGAAAAACAAATGAATGATGCGTATTGACTAAAACCATTTTCAATAATAATATTAATAGAATGATTACTAAATTAATTAAAATATGACATTAAAAAAAATATTTTAACTTTTTCATTTTTGATAGCTTTTCGGAGTATTTTTGTAATTAAATATTTTCAAAAACTAATATTAAATTTCATACTTTTTTTACAAAAATAATTTAAGATAAAGCATATTACACATCGAATTGAATGTTATAAACATGAGTTCTTTATTTAATAATTCTATTAATTAACTTGATTACAATAATAATATCATATGTTTTGATTATATTTTGCTTATGTTTTGTTTATATTTTGCTTATATTTTGTTTGTGTTTTGCTTATATTTTGTTTGTGTTTTGCTTATCTTTTTCTTTTTCTTTTTCCTTTTATGTTTTGATTATAATTATTTTTATTTTACATATTACGTGAGAAATAAACTCTAATCATTTTAAAATATATATAAGACGGACATTGATTAACAGATTTACCATCAGAAGAACGGCTTGCATTTCCCGAGTATATGAACGGTGAAGGTTTATATGGAAGAGGATCTCATTTGTACAATGAGACTATTGTAGTTCTTCCAGTTTCCTAGAATGGCAATCGCTGGGAAATCTCGATCTATAGTACGAGCACCAACGGTTGTAATCCAAGGAGCTACATTTGATAAACTGGAGGAATCTAGTCCTTACCAGCTGCTCATGAAACGAAAATCCCATTTTCCATGGCTGCGAAAGTTCCTATAGCAATAGCGTCTCCATAATAATCCGACGGTCCAATGCCGAGTGACATGGATATCACATCGACGTTATCATCGGTAGCTTTATCCATTCCAGCTAAAATATCAGAGTCGAAACAGCTACCACGGCCCCAACAAACTTTGTAAACAGCGAGACGAGCGTGTTAGACATACCACGAACTGTTATTGAAGCATAACCTAGACAATTAGCTCCTTCAACAACGGAACCAACGACGGTTTATGAGGTATGAGTTCCGTGTCCAACGTCGTCTCTAAGAGATTTTGATTCTTTAGATTCATCAACTGGTCCAACGTCTAATCTGTAACCTTTAGAGAAGAATCTAAATCCGATTAGTTTACGGTTACATAGAGGAGCGGAGAAATTAGTTCCTGCCTCACACTCTCCTTTCCACTAAGATGGAATCGGACTACATCCTTCATCAGAGTAGCTCTCTGGCCAAACTCCGGTATCAAGAACATCAATATTAATGTAACGCTTCCATAAATGTTTAACCTAGTTCTTACTCAGTAATTTGTCTCATTGGATTAAAATGATAATATTGGTTTTGCATGTTTTATCAGTTACATTTTCTTACATTATTAACTTCAGCATACATCAGAAACTACAGAAACATTGATGACATTTAATATTTATTACAAAACCCTCAAAACATTAATCTAAATAGTACAAGTGAGAGGAGAACATTGAGTGGATTAAACATATACTTGATCAACTATAAATATATATCATGATGAAATGCATATTGTTTCTACAAAATTATAAATGGAAGAATATTATATATAATGGGTTTTAATTGGATCAAAAACTAACAACAATTACTACCTAAATATTCTTCTTTAAAAAAAAACTAAAATTACTCTTTTTCTAATGACATTTGCATGTGATAACTTAAAAATTAAAAGATCCATTCTAACTTGGAATTCCCAAAACATTATACAAGATATATAACTTGCAAATTTACAATATTTTAAAATGATATTATCTTAAGCCTATAAAGTGACGATGAATCCAATAGCTTAAAAAATAAATAAACCATAACAAATCAAGATTAATAGAAACATTATATAGATTTTATTCATGAGAAGAAATTTCATAAAATTATTGGAAACTCGAAATGAAACCACAGTTCAACAACGATAACATAGTAGGTAAATCATCCAACCTGGGGAACATCTAGAACAGGACCATTTGGACAATTGTCCTTAGGAACCCAGATTCTGACACGATTACAACAAATGATATGTATGAAACCAACATTGTCAGGATATATCATAGCAGTCACTCGTGGATTATCTTTTTCTATGATCGCCTTTGCTTCAACTGCACTTACTCCTTTTAGCTCTGGCCACACCAATCTCTCACCTACACATACAAATGTTTAACTTTTTTTTTTTGTTTAAATACAAATATTTATTTGTAATTAATAACAAGAACATGGAACATAATCCAAAAGCATAGGAACTTAGCATTCAAATGAAAACAAATAAATCAAATTCGATAAGCATAGGAACTTAGCATTCAAATGAAAACAAATAAATCAAATTCGATGTGAAATAGCTTGGATTAATAACTCAATCCAAGTTTAAGATGAACAATATTACCTCCTGGGAAGTATTTTCTGCAACCTTCGCCTGTGCAGTCACAATACTGACATCTCGGATAATGACCGATATCACATTTTGACATTGCTGTGACAAAAAACAGAAAAAGAAAAAAAAATAGATATTTTGACATTTTCTTCTTTGGTTAAGATGATTTTAGTGAACAAGAATATTGATATATTTTTTCAATTTGACGACCCTGTTGATTAACATATATATATATAGAAAACATATGTTGCTTTGAAAGACTAATAATTATGAAGATATATGGATGGTGATAAAAACGTAATTATCTTTTTGCACTTATTTTAGAAATATGATTTTGAATGACAAATGCTTTTTCTCATCTCTAAACTACTATTTCCATATTTCAAAGATTTAATTCCTTTTTTTTTTTGTAATCAAAACATATCACTAATTTATGGGATGTTATTAGTTTGATAGTTTTGTAGAAGGTTAATGATTTTGATAAATCTAGAAATTTAAGAAATTATTTTGATAAATCTAGAATTTAAGAAAGTATTTTAAAGTTGTAATAAAGTTAGATATTTGAAAAGATTTTTCTTAATTATATGGGATTACAACTTATTTTTCCTTTATACTATGCATATAGTTCTACGTAGTCCTGATATTTTGCCCTCGTCCCAATTGTACCTAGTAAAACTTTGAAGATACAATTGTCCCTAAAATATATTATATCATCTCAATTGTTTCTGGTTATTTACAATCATACCAATTCTCCAGATGTTGGTTATTACTATTTGAGTAATTTTTTATTTTGTTACAGTAAACCGAGATAACCCTTAATTCACCAAACGAACAATCCGATTTAAAAAAATGACTCAATTAATCGAAGCTTTTAGGTATCCCAATGACCTCTCTGTATCTATCTGGGGCCTCCATCGCTAATCGAATAAGATGAATTGTCAGCCATTCATTACACACGATCCGTTCCGTTCCGGAATCGAGACACAATCCAGATTGAGAGAGAAATAAGACGAAATTATTATTTTGGATGCAATTGGAACGAGGGCAAAGAATGAATATGAAATATGAAATATAACTTGTACAGATGAATATGAAATAAGTTTATAAAATACATTGCAAGACTGAAATTTCAATTAAAAATAAACAGATTTTTTCTGACAATTTTCAATTGATCAAGTCGGAACTACTAAGCATTATCATTAGGAAACCATCGCCTGAATGTGCAAGTTACCAAGTTTCTTCCTCCAAGAAACCCTAACTTTGATCTAACAGTAGCTAATCTACTACTACTTCCTCCATTGTTCCCACCACCACCATTACCGTTACCGATCTCCGCCACCGCACTACCACTTCCTTCGGTCACCATTACCGGACATCCTTTGATACAGAATTTTCTCAATGCTCCACATTTCTTAGCGATGCAAACGATTTCTTTATCTCCAATGGTTCCACTTCCGCAAAGTGCTAATCTTTCGCTTCACCGACAGTTCCTCAAGAAGCTTACAATGTTCAAGCATCGCGTTTTGCTCCAAAATTGCAAGATCCAACGGAAAGCTTCTTTTAGATTTTTACAATTTCTAGCGAACTCTTCCATTCCCAGATCTGTGATTTCGCTACAACCACGGAGGTTAAGACGAGTCAGATTCAAAACAACGAACAGATATAACAGCCAAAGCTTCATCGCTCAAGCTAACAGACTTCGGAGAGCAAGCTTCTTCACCGAATCAAACAACCACCGCTTACAAACAAGTGAACATCTCTTTCCGATTTCCAGCTCCAAGAAACTGAAACACATGAGCCAAAAACACTCATCCGGTAGATCTAACCGCAACAACATTTCCTAAACCTCAAATCAATATCCCTTTCCACCATAGACGACGGCGCTTGGCCCATCACCGCCGAAACGGCTTCGTTTCCTCCTATATTCCTCTGTAATTTCCCAATTCGGTTTTTCTGAGGAATTATAAAGTACACACAGTAACGCCTCCGGTCAGATAAGTGGACACGTGGCGTAATCGTTGATAGCTTCTAGGGACTTTATTGGATTCATCGTCGGACGTCGGCCGTCCCATCTAAAATAAGGGTTGAGCTAATCGTTGATAGCTTCTAGGGACTTTTTAGAAAACCTTTTTCTTTTTGCTTAGTAGTACAGTATTTAATAACAACTCTTCTTCTTCTGCGAATCATAACTTCTTCTTACGGTCAAAACTTCAGGTTCTCTAGACACCAGACTTTTTGTTTCGTATGCACTATTCAATAACTTTGTATTAATTTCACATACTATTGAAAAATTAAAGATATCATTGTAGATAATAATACCAGACCTTGACCCAAAAACAAACTCCAACTGAAATGTCAGGAACCTTCTTTTTCTTTTTGTCTGATAGGCCGTTATATTTTGGATCCAAATGTGGATTAAAAAGCCCATATTTTGAGTTTGATGGGCCAAAACATATAAATACATCCCAAAGTAACAAGTACCTTTCTTTTTTCTTTGATCAAATGTCTCAACTCTCATACATAAATTTTGCATATTATTATCGGCTAGGTTTTACAACTTAGAGACAGAACAGTTGTTACTTTATGCCCAAGTAATGGCAAAGGGACTTGTAACAACATGTTTCCCATCTGACCATTCAATATCTCCAAAGCTGTTGGATCCAGACTTAGACGAGTCTACAGTAAAAGTCACGGTGTATGATTTCTTCTCATTCGCTTCCTTGAAATCCAAAACCGCCGGTTCAACCGAAATCGCTTTTATCTTTGAATTTACTTTAACGGAATATGTCCCTGCTCCTCCCACACTCGTCACAGTCCTCTTGTATTTATACTCTCCAACTCCGTCAACACTAACCGCGAACGACGGGTAGTTCAAATCACCAACCGAGTATGTTTTACTCGGATCGCAAGTGAAATTTGTTTTGGTGATGATTTTCATTTGCGTTGCGTTGTACTTCAAAGCACAGAGAAAGCCAAGGTATCCTCCTTCGTTAAATCGTACACCAGTCCTGGATTGATGGCGGCGGTTGGTGAAACGTGTCCTGCTCCGTAATCAAACGATGTTGCAGACTTCCCTGTAGCAACATCGAGTAATGGCTTACCATCTTTGTAAGTTTTGTAAGCTGTGGTCATAAGAGCCGATCTTATTGCCGCTGGACTCCATTGAGGATGAACTCCCTTGAGAAGAGCCGCTAAACCACTAACGTGAGGGCAAGCCATTGAGGTACCAGACACGATGTTGAATTCCACACGGTCAAGTCCTGTTGGTTCTGTGGCTCCGGTCCAGGCTGCGAGGATGTTAACTCCCGGAGCGATTAGATCTGGTTTGAGAATGTTTGGTGTAATTGAGTTCGGTCCACGAGAGCTAAACTGTGCAATTACTGGAGATGGTTTGATACCGACAACTGTACCGAGAAATAAAATTGTAGCGGTTGGATTAGGATCCGTAGTTACGTAATGGCGGATTTCATCAGCGGCTTTCACACCAACCTTCGTCGCTGGTAAAAAATGACCTTCTGCTATAACCTCTTCACCATCCTCCACCTCATTAGCTAGAATCATCCCAGCTCCACCGGCCGATTTCACCACTGTTTCAACCCCGCTAAGTCCTCCATCACAGAATACTATCTTTCCCTTAACTCTATCCGGAGATAATGTGAGACAATCGTTACCACTAGGATCAAGGCTAGCGTTTCCGGCATATATAAACGGTAACATTTTATCAGGAAGTGGCTCTCCTTTAAACAGCGAAACTCCAGAGTAATTCTTGCCGTTACCCAGAATAGCAATGGCCGGAAAATCTCGATCTATGGTACCAGCCCCAACAGTTGTGATCCAAGGAGCTACGCTTGATAAAGTTGAGGAATTTGGACCAGAATTACCAGCTGAACATGAAACGAAAATTCCTCTTTCAATGGCTGCGAAAGTTCCAACAGAAATAACGTCTCCGTAATAATCTGACGGTTTAACGCCGAGTGACATGGATATCACATCCACGTTATCAGCGATAGCTTTATCAATTCCAGCTAAAACATCAGAGTCTAAACAATCACCATTATCGCCCCAACAAACTTTATAAACAGCGAGACGAGCGTGTTGAGACATACCACGAGCTGTTCCTGAAGCGTAGCCTAGAAAATTAGCTCCTTCAACAACGGAACCAGCGGCTGTTGATGAAGTGTGAGTTCCATGTCCATTGTCGTCTCTAGGAGATCTTGATTCTTTAGATTCATCAACTGGTCCATTGACTGATTCGTATTCTTTAGGGAAGAATCTAGCTCCGATTAGTTTACGGTTACAGAGAGAAGCGTTGAAATTAGTTCCAGTCTCACATTCACCTTTCCACCTAGATGGAATCGGACTGTATCCTTCATCAGAGTAGCTTTTACTCTCCGGCCAAACTCCGGTATCAAGAACACCAATAATGACGTCGCTGTATGAACCGTTTGCAGGAAATTGATTTGCGGAGTTATCCTCTAGGCCAAGAAACAGAGGAGTCCAAGTTGTGTGTAACTCATAACGAGTCCCTGGGAAAACAGAGAGAACTCCAGGTTTAGTTATGAGTGAATCAGCTTCATCTTGAGTAAGTCTCGTTGAGAATCCGTGAATGGCGTTCTCATAAACGTAGATCATTTCAGCTGAATCTGAAACTGTTCTCAGAGAAGACTCATACCACTTAGAGTGGTGGTTAAAGATGGAAGGCATTTCATATTTTGCCATATGGACGATGAAAGTTCCATGTTTTTGAGAGTATGAAACGTGAACAAGGAGAAAGAAAGCTACAGTGATGCGATGAAAGTTCCATGTTTTTGAGAGTATGAAACGTGAACAAGGAGAAAGAAAGCTACAGTGATGAAGGAGGAGAGAAATGAAAAAGGAGAAGACATGATCGTGTGTTCTGTATTTTCTTTGTGGACAGAGAAGAGTTTATGGAGAAGACGATGCTTACGTGTTAAATGTTATTCTGTTTATTAATTTGTTTATTCATCCAATTAATGTTATTTTTACTTTAAAAGAAATGATTTTTTGAAATTTTATTTTAAAACAAACTCCTTTTGAGATCTTAGCCGTTGGATTATTCTAAAAAGCTGTCCTTTCGAACTCATTTATTATGTATAAAAATTTATCATTCGTAAGCCATTATGTGATTTTCACCCATTGGTGTAATAAAGATTAAAGAACATAAAAAAAGGACCTGAAACTATGAGTAAGAAGACTCAAAGTACATCCTTTTTTGGGTATATGGCCCAATTTTAAAAAAACGTAGCCCATTTTCCCAAGATCAATTTTCCACCGTTAGATTAATTCTTGTTCTCATCTTCATATTAGATAATAATTACGTTTGTATATTTTCATAGCCTAGTCTTAGAAGCTTTAATGTTAGGTCTTAAGTAATTACGAAATCATTGCTCCTAAAACGAACTAAATTGCAAAAAACAAAAAACAAAGGTGCATTTTCTAAGTAAATAAAACTCATTGTGAAAATAGTAATTTTTGTTTTTGTTCCTTCAATTCTTTGATCTAATTAGGACACTTAATTATGATAGTTAAGTAGAGACAGAGTACCTTTAATTAAGATAATTAAATACACATTTATGCAAGAATATTAATTACACATTTGTGTATATTAATTACAAAACCAAACGAACGACCACATTTATAAACTGAAGTATATCCTACTTTTTTTGGGTTCATGGCCCACTTTTCATAAAGCCTACTCCATTTTCCTCAAGATCACTTCTACACCGTTAGATTTTGACAAATTTGATATTTACTCTCATTTTCAAACAAAGATAATAAAGTTTGTATTTTAACCAAGGTATTGAAAGTTTGATGTTACGTTCAACCAACAATGAATCATTTCTCCTAAACAACACAAAAAAATATGAGCTCGTAGAAATAAAATTCATCATGAAATAAGTAAATTTTTGTTTTTTCTTCAATTTAATTTATGGACTGACGTGTAAATTATTACTTTGATCCTAATTATTATCTTCAAAACTCAAAAGTAATGAGTGTGTTAAGGTTTAAGTGGTATGAATATATATATATAGAGATATGTGGCTTAGGAAATTTCCGTACAATCATTGAATCATAATTCCTCATTAACCTTAATTTATAAATTCCTAATTAGTCTATTTGTTTAATGATTATGCTCATGCACTCTAAACAATAATGTTCCTAATCAAAAAAGAATTTTTTTTGTTGGAGATAACCACAAAATAAATATGTGTTGATACATGTTACATATAAATGCATTTCCCTAGCATTTGATGTGTTTATATTATATTTCAATAATAATGAAAAATTATCAAAGCACACAAAATGAGCTTTAAACTAAAAGAGGCAAATTAAGTAATAACTCCTCTAATCTAAAAAACGCGTTGATCATAGAGAGAGTAGGAAGACACAGAAGACAATAATACTGCAGAAGTAGCAGTCAGAATCTCAATTACTCACAGTAAGACATATTACTACAGTAAGACATTTAAATAACTGAAGTAGATGTGTTTGGGTCTGATCCATATTACTACAGTACGACATTTAAATAACTGGTTTTTTTTTTTTAAGTTGTAATAACAATTTCCGAGGAACAATGAGCACACTTAACAAACGTTGGGAGCATTATTTTAAAACACAACATTGTCTAATGAAGCATGTTTGGTTCTTTATCTGGTGTTATATCTAGAGATTCATTAAACTAATAGCTAGCTCTCACATGTTTTTTATGCGAACAAGAAGTATCTGAAAATCTAGAGATCGTCTGTGACTTAAACACTTCAAAGAAGTTTTTGTAGATATGGTGGAGCCCTCTTGAGTTAGTTTGAAGCCCTTGGATGAGTTCGAAAAGGACATCTTTTTTAGCATAATCCAACGGCTAAGATCTCTCTTTCTCCCAATACTTACATGACCCACATCTATTCTCAGATTCTGATTCGATATTTTCTCCTCTAATACCAAAATTATTCTCCAAAAATGTCTCTTCAGATTATTTTATAATATCTACAAAGTTTACTAATCATACTTCTTTGTATTAATACGTCAATTAGGACAACTGCGTTTGTTGATTTGTTAGTTTGGGGTGTGATTTCAAGCTCAAAAATTCGAATAATATTTTTTATATTTTAATAAAGTTTATTCACAACCACTAATTTCACATTTATGTGGCAATGTAGACATTATTTACACATATGTAGAGATTTTACCAAAAACATTCCAAAATTTCATGGTAAATAAAGAAGATATTTGGAATGCTACGTCGGAAGGCACTATCTAGAGATCAAAAGTGTATTGTGTTATATGCTTTTCAAACAGCAATCTATGGTCTTTGGTTCGAACGGAATAGACGGCGTCATGGTCACCAATTGCGTAGTCATGAGGAACTTATAGTCATGCTAAGGCGTAGGGTAACAAATCGAATCAGCTCTTCGTTAAGATATGGAGATGGGGGTATAGGTGGAGGACTGCAATTTTGGTTTTCGGTTTCTTGATGTAATAATCTCTTAAGGGATGTAAACATCCTCTAAAGTTTTGTTCTAAACATTATGTTTGGATGCAGTTTTTTTGAATAAAGTTAAATGTTTGGATGCAGTTTTTTTGAATAAAGTTAACATTCTTTCAAAAAAATAAATAAAGAAGATATTTAAATATATAGTTACAACACCAATATTGAAAATTATGAACCATGTGATTATTTATTATGATTCTTGAGATGAATTTAATGATGTGGATAAATGATTTGGTATTGTCTCATCTGTCAAGCATGTATGAATAATGTACAAGAATATGTATACATTTTAAACTTACATATAAACAAGTAACATTTTTGTAGATATTATAATATGAATTCTAAGTAAAGCTTCGTTGGATCTGTCTGAAATAGGAGGCATATTTCATATCGAAGAACCTATGAAGGCTATTGGCTAAATCACTCTTGTTTGTAACATACCTTTATTAAGATCTGGCTAATTTATGTTGGAGATAACAACTAAGTTAGCTAATAAGTGGATTCAAAGTTTTGTACTAGATTTCTCTGTGACTTAGGCGGCGATGGATTTTTGTTTTAGGGCCTATATTCTTCGCATATACTACATGTCAGAAAGTAATACTAATTTCAAACACATTACTAAATGCATCATTATTATTACTTACCTTTTTTCTAAAAAGACTTTATGCTCAAGGCTGATTTTACATTTTACAATTCGAAAGGTAAAAAAGTATTCCTTGTTCTTTATATTTCAAACATTATATAATGAGTTAACAAAAATAAATATTTGCTGATAGTACATGTTGCATATAAATGCATATATTTCCCTAGCATTTGATGTGTTTATATTATTATTTCAATAATTAAAAATATATCAAAGCACACAAATAGAGTACAGACCACAGTCATAGTCTTAATGAGATTTAAACTAAAAGAGGCAAATTAAGTAATAACTCCTCTAATCTAAAAAACGAGTGGATCATAGAGAGAGTAGGAAGACACAGAAGACAATAATACAGTGCAGAAGTAGCAGTCAGAATCTCTGTTTTGCTTTAATAACCTACAGATCACAAACAACTCTCAATCTTTTCATTTCTTGTTAATATTTTCTAGTAGTTTTTGTTTGCGGTCTGATCCATATTACTACAGTAAGACATTTAAAATAACTGATTTTTTTGAAGTTGTAATAAACAATTTCCGAGGAAGAATGAGCCCACTTAACAAACGTGAGAGCATTATTTTTTAAAAAACAACTATGTCTAATTAAGCATGTTTGGTTCTTTTATCTGGTTATAGCAGAGATTCATTAAACTAATAGCTCTAGCTCTCACATGTTTTTTATGCGAACAAGATCAGGTTAAATTATATATCCGAAGATACTAATTCCACTGGTAAAAAAGTATCTGAAAATTTAGAGATCGTCTGACTTGAAACACTCTGAAAGAAGTTTCTCAAAGAAAAAGATTTTATAATTGATATACATCTCTCACCAAAAATTTAGGATCTATAAACTTCTTGAAAATTCAAATTAATAAGAATAATGACATTATAATAGTTTTAGTTTATGTTGATGGGCCTCTATGCTCAAAATTTGGCCCAAAATATGGCCCAGAATAGAAAGAAAATTGAAGAATTATATACGTATAAAAACATTCTACAAAAGTCATAATTCATTTTAATTGACAAAAAAAAAAAAGGGTCATAATTCAAAAATTAACTCAGACACCAAATTACTGGAGAAGCAACTCCTCCTCCATAACCGTAACCAATGCTCCAATGCTAACCAATAAAAGCTATATAACTAGTAGTAAACACTATAACTCTGCATTGGGTACCATATCCTTGGCCAGGAAATCCGATAAGTAGTCGTTCCAACTATAACAGGTGTTCCAAGCGAAATCTGAAAATTTGGGACCTTTTTCCAACGGTAACAGGGATCCCAAGCGAAATCTGAAAATTTGGGGTTCTTTATTTTTTTTTAAAAAAATAATCTATGCATCTAGTGGAAATCGAATTCGAGTATTCAATTAACCACAAATTATCCTAACCACAAGACTACAAACATAATTAATGTCTCTTTTACAAACACCGAATTTTATATATATCTTTATAAATTGTCAAAAATTGTACAAACACCGAATTTTATATATATCTTTATAAATTGTCAAAAATTGGGCTCAAGAATTCCAAAAAAAGTCGGGGACCCTAAACGATCGCTTATGTGACTCTGCGGAAACACAAGAGACCTATTTCTTGCCTCAAGTGGAATAAGAGGGGTGATCATCTTCTACTTTTAACTGGTAGTAAAATATGTTGTTTGGGACGTAAAGACAGAGGAGTGTGTGTAAGGAACAATTTTGATTTCACACAGGTGTTTGTTTGATAAAACATCAATTTGCATAAATTTTTCTCATGCATATGACATTGCACAAAATTGATAAATATAGGTCCAATTCTTGATCTTGATTGGCGTGACAATACATCTTTTGCAACTAGTTTGACGGACAGCAAGTTGGAGATCCTAGCCTAGGTCTTGGCAAAATCTTTGATGGGCATCATGTTTGTATCTCTCATCCAAGTTTCTCACATAACTTATATCATTATGACCAATGTTCAAAAATTCGTTAGGCGGTATCTAGGCGTTCGACAGAGGCCTAGCGCCTAGGCGGATATATCGGGGCCTAGGGGCCTAGGCGTTAAACATTTTTTAATATAAAAATAATAAAATATAACTTAAAATATTCGGTTGTCATATAATTTAACTAAAAAAAAACAAATATTCTAAATTTTGTTAAAAAATAACGCAAGCTAAATATTTTGTAAAAGAAAAAATTAAATTTCTCCAAATACACCCACTTAAACCACGTGATCATTATCTGATTCAAACTCAATATAAAGGGCAATATCATAAATTTCTCCAAATACACCCACTTAAACCACGTGATCATTATCTGATTCAAACTCAATATAAAGGGCAATATCACGATCTCATCAGACTCAATATCATTTTGGAGCTTGATACACATGTTCATTATTCGACTCTCAATCTCTTTCATTTGGTTCTATAAGCCATTCTTAAGCATTTCTTTCATCTCTGTCATCTAGAATCACATCAATATTTTTGTCACATCTAGAATCACATCAATATTTTTGTCATTGATCCTTTCTCCCTTGTTTAACAATTTGGCATTAAATTGGACAAAGAATAGACTATTAAGTCGATGAACATCTCTAATTTTTTTTTAATTTAAATTTTTCGTTTAGTTCAAATTATTTGAAATTTTTAAAAAAATCAAACCGGATTAAACCGGCGAATTGACCGAGTTGGCCGATTTTATCCGAATTAGACCGCGTAGACCGTCTAGCCGACTTACTAAACCGAATTGACAAGAATCGTGACGGTTTGTCAATTTTGAGCGCCTAACCGACGTCTAGCCGCCGTCTAGGCCGATTTTTTGAACATTGATTATGACAACAATGTGTAAATATTTTTAATAATACAAAATATGTCGAAGACAGTATAATTAGTAGTATGAGGACCAAAAACGGCCCATTAAGATTTTTTTTTTCTCNTTTTTTTTTTTTTTTTTTTTTTTTTTTTTTTTTTTTCATATGGTGTTAAATCACAAAAGGATCTACAGGAATAACGTCCAATATCTAATATATCTCCACTAATAAATCAGATAATGTTTCAGGGAAACTTTTGGAAACTTAATCTGATGAAAAGATACTACACATAATACATAATTAATCTTGGAAATTATATAAAAAATTAACTAAAAAAATGCAAAATTTTGAAAATTAAACGTTTAATCTTCAATTTATACGAACCTTACACATCACTGATTCATACAAAAAGACAAATAAACTCAAAACCACTCTTCTCCTGCTGATAATAATAATAAAACACAGCAAGAATATCCCTAATTAAAAAAAAAAAAAAAAAAATCGGATACAAGCAGAAAACCCTAATTTAAAGGGTTTTGCTAGATCTCGACTTAGTTCAAATAAAACACAAAAATCCTCTTAAAAAAAAGATTTTAATAACGACCATAACCATATGGAAATGGATGTTGTTGATAATAAGGTTGCATTGCTTGAGCTTGAGGATAGTATCCTGATGGACAATATGGTGTTGATGATTGACCAAAGTAAGGGTTTTGATAGTTGTTGTAATAATTAGGATCTTGATAATGATTATGTGTTCCTGTCTTAACAAAGACCATTTGAGCATCTTGACAACTCTTTGAACCCATTAGTTTCAGCAACTTATTTGGATCTCCTTGACCTGTTATGCTCACATATGCTATTCCTTCTTCATCTACTACATCTATTACAACGTTCCCTCCTAAATAAACAGAGATTAATATTTAATTATCTCTATAAACAGTAATTAAACTTATGTGTATGCTTAATTAGAACATACCTTTGATTCTCTTAAGGATTTTTCTCATACTTCTTTGCCAATCAGGGGATTTAGTATTCACTCTAAACCCACAATTCTGCAAGAAGATTTTGTAAACGGATTAGTGAATTATAAAATGAGAAATATGATTATGAGAAAAGTGAAAACAAACCAGGTTTGTAGTTGTAAGACGATTTGACAAAAACATGTTTGTTTTGAGAGAACTCTGTAAGAGAAAATGAAGTTGTGTTATGTAAAATGAATGAGATTGTGGTTTATATTTATATTGGTTTTGAAGATTGTAATTTGGATTTTTAATATGTTTTATATGGTAAGTATATATCTAGATATTATTAAAATGGTTAAGTGGATAATATTTTCTTTCCTTTATGTGGTGTATATACTGATCCGGATTATAAAACATGATTATGAAATTTATTTATGGGAATTGGATTTAAAACTTTGTGGATTATGATATTATACAATATTAATTGCTTTCAATATTCATTATCCGAAAAGTAATTGTAAGGTTTTTTTGAAGATTGGTTGGACAAAATTTAAATGAAAGAAATAAAAATGTAATATCCAAAGATATAAATGCAGAACATTGATCATTACATTAACTATTAAGGATAAGTCATAAAGAGTAACCCTAGCTACGAATAAGAACTAAGAACATTGCTTATATAGTCTACGAAACAGTAAGGTAATTCTAAATAAATAATAACATTTTATCAAAAATTTAGTGACAAAAAACATTAAAACAAATCACCAACGACTCTTCTCAGCTCTCTCTTGATCATTCCAACTGATGCAACTGCATCCCCACACAACTGCATAAACTCAAAAACAGTTAACGTGTAAGTCAAGAAAACCAAAATCTGTTTCTTCCAAACAATTGAGAAGATTAGCTTTTTTGGGATTAACATAATACCTTGGCTTTGAGATTCAATGTGAGGATCTTATCAATTGTCTGAGATCTAACAGAGAAAACATCCATGTGAAGATTGTTGAGAGTTTCCATGATGTCTGCAACTATATAGTCTCTGTAAGAACATCTTACTTCCATCACAACTTCTGTTTCTTTGAGTTTAACTCTCACATGTGTTTTATCTCTAAAGCCAGAGACTTGTTCTGAAGTGTCATCTATCTTTGTGCTCTCATCGTAGTTCCCTGATGTCTCTTCGATCAATTCAGAATCGTTAAGGTTCTTTCTTTGTCTTTCTACAAAGTTTACTGACCCCATACAAGATTCTAACTCTTCTACTCTTGCTTCCAGTTCTTGTAAGTACTTTATCGTGTTGTTTAGTATCGATTCTTTATCAACCTGCATAACAAGGATTCTTCAATACAGAAACAGAGGAAGCCTTTTTAAGGGTTTGAGAACAAAATCTGCATAACAAGGATTCTTCAATACAGAAACAGAGGAAGCCTTTTTAAGGGTTTGAGAACAAAATTATTACCTCATTGACAGTGGGAACCATTGTTCTAAGGACACTAAACTTCTCATTCTCTTTTCTTCTATCATCTTGAATCATACCAGATCTCTGCTTCGTATGCATCAAAGGGACATTGTACAGCATCTTCCGCAACACTTTTTGTGACAGTGGCTGCAAATTACTTTGTTTCTGAACAAAACTTGAGTTTTGTTTCTCGCACTGCTTCCACTTCAAGAAACTTGAGACAGAATCAGAAGAAACAAGATTTGGTTGATTGTGATGAATTGTCTTTTCCGCTGAGTAGTTGAGTACTGTTGAAATGGCTCTTTTGTAATGCAAGTCTTCTTCAGGTACTTCCAATAAGCAAGATTTGATTTGTTGAAGCAGATTATGATCTTCTGAAATCTTACATTGTCCAAGAAAAAGAAAATTAAGGCATGTTAATTCCTTGCAAAGCAAGAAATCAAAGTAAAATCTTTTATATATTAAGATGGAGAGTTACCAATTCAGTGACGCCTAACTCAATCACACCGTCCAAGTAAGGAAAACACACAACAGTCTGGAGAAGACACCAAGAAAGATGTAAGAACATAGATACTTTTTCAAATCTAACAATTAGAGCACTAAACTTTAGTTTCTTACAATTAAAACCCAGTTGTATGTGTAAGTTACCTGAATTGATGCGCTCTAATGGAGAGAAGCCAAATGAAGAGTAATGCCAAAAGCAAAGGAAATCAAAAAGGGTTATAGCCAGACTCAATTCAGAGATCAAGATTGGAGAAGAAGAAATCAGAAAGTTCTAGCTAAGAACTTACTCTTGCTAACAAAGAACGAGAGAATAGTTTGCTCTCAGCATATTGAGCATTGCAGAGCCATATGGTCTCATCCATAGCTAAAGCTCTTCCAGGCAAACTAAGTGTACATAGAGAGAACCAAAAATACTAATTGAGAGAGAGACAGAGGGTACTAGTTCACAGAGTGAGAGATAGAGAGCAAACCATTGAGAAGGAGAGAAGACATAAGACATGGAGACTAAGTAATACCACTCTTCATCAGAAAGATCATCTGGAGAGAGCATCATACTTGTACTCTTATGATCATCTTCATCATTATGCTCATCTTGATGAGTAGTACTAACAGTATTATTAGTACCATTATCTTCTTCAAGCATAGACAAATAAAGTTTCCTAAGCTGTTTACTTCTCTCAACCCCAAATCTATAATGAGATTCATAACTCTTCTTCTTCCTCTTCTTCATATCTCCATTATAATATCCTTCTCTCCACTCCAAAACCCTAAATTTTAGAACATAGTAAGACAATGCAAAGATGCGAATCATAGGATCAACAAGATCTGATATTTACTTACCCAGGTTGAGTAAGTGAAGAAGACCAGAAGATTGCATAACTCCATTGAATACTTCTTACAGCTAAAACAAGTTGGTTTCTTAATAAGCTGCTTTGTTTCTTACTTCTTCCTCCAGCTGAATCAGCCATTGTTGTGAAAACCTGAATTTACAACTTGAGAACCAAAGTGATATCTAAAGAGGAGACAAAGAAAAGTCAAACTTTAATAAAGAAGTTTGGTAATGAAGCTTTATTTTCTTTTCTTTATTGCTTTCTCTTTTATCATCCCTGATGGGGAAGTCTCAAAAGAGTGTCTTTAAAGTTGAGTACTGTGTCTGAATGATGAAAGAGACTGGTTCACTAGGGTCTTGGTCTTGGGTTTTGGAGTGATTCATCTTTATACAATACATACTGTAATAATAGTGTTGGATTCTATAAATCTTAAGGATAATATTAATTTTTTTTAAATAGAGTGGTGCTGAAAAAATGCCCAATAGAAAAATTCAAATAGTGTTTTTTTTGTTTCTTCTATTAGTCAAAAGCTTGGTTAATATTATAATACCAGGTGACTAGTCTCTTAATATAATACAACTTGAAATTAATAGTCTGGTCCACTCAGATTTTTTTTTAAAAAAAGAATTTTCTATCCGATTAATCAAAAGAGAAAATATAACAGTCAAATTTTGTAGCATTATATTGTCTGAAGTAAAAAACAAATAACAGTGAAAATATAAAATTAAACGCAGGGAAAATGGTGAAAGTAATAGTAATTGATATATCTCTATCCAAGAATCAGTCATTTAATTAGTAACGCACCTCTAGTCTTTTTTGTGGTTCCATGCACATTTATTTCAATGAAGACAAAACTTTGTGTTTAGTTCTTTTCATTATTTTTTGTGTTTAATTAATTTTCTATTTCGTTAAAACAATTACTCCTAACGAAAGGGATCCTAAAATTATAATCCCCTATATATTATTTGGGAAGAAAAAAGCTGAGGTGTCATCACCAGAATCATTCTCACGAAGCTTATTTACAAGTATGCCATTATCAAAAATTAAATTAATTAATTGATAACGAAAATTAATTACTATATTTAGCTATATCAAAAAATTAAATTAATAAATTAATAACAATAATAATTAAATTAATAAATTAATAACAATAATTAATTATTATATTTAGCTAATTACTAAATTAATAACGAAAATTATTTATTCTCAATTAATTAAATAATTCACATGTATATCCGTATCAATTAAATAATTGTAATATTTAGCTAATAATTACTAAATTAATTAAATCGTTTAAATATTTAGCATATTTAATTTTACGTTCACATAGCAATTAATTAATTATTATATTTAACTAATTACTTAAATAATTTCCTATATTATTTAAGAAGCGAAAAGGTTTAGTTATCGTTTCCAGAATCGCTCTCACGAAACATATTTACGAATATATAATTATAATAAAATATCTCCTATATATTATTTGAAAAGCAAAAATGTTTAGTTGTCGTTGTCATAATTACTCTCACGAAACATATTTATGAACATGTCATTATATTAAAAAATATATATACATATTATATTTAACAAAAATATTATAATTGGAAAATTAAAGATAAACATTAATATTTTATTTAATCTATCAATTAAAACCATGAAAATATAACAACAACTAAATTCTCAAAAAAATAAAAGACTTATCACTGCTATTAGGATGCTATTAGGATATTAGAAGAATATTAAATAATTTTTTTGTATTGTTATCTACTGTGTTTAAACTATATATATTTTAAAAATATTTAATACCACACATAGTGCGGGAAATCAATCTAGTTGTATTTTAAACGAGATGATGAACACGAAGTTAATTAAAATAAAAAATTAACATTACGAATTACGAGAGTAATGCAAATAATTAAAATCAAATTTAAAGATTCAATGATTTTGTGACGATTGCAGCATTAATTACAGATGCTAAACACATTTTACATTAAACATTTTCCACTACATTGCACGACCTTCTTGTCTTTCACCATATTTTATGTTTTACATCTGTGTTGCTGCCATTATAAATTATAATTAAAAATAAACAAATCATATGCACTCGTGTAAATACAATGTAAAATACAATGTTCATGATTAAAATCAACATATACATGGAGATTTAATTGAGACAAAAAGAAGATCAAATTTGGGTTTCAAAAAACAAGAAACTTGTTGATTTGGGAAGATTCTTCCATGTGTTGTACTACATGGCAAGGCAAATACATATTATTATGGTCAAAGAGTAGTACTGTTGAATTGAGAAGAAAGAGATAAGATGTGTTTCTTTTAATGCTCACATTCTCTGCAAATACAAGACCAATTATAAGGGTTCTCTCAAAACCAAACAAAACACTTTAATGCTCCTTTTCGTAATCATCCTTGGTTCCAAAATTCTTGCACCAGATTTGTGAAGGGATTGGTCGTACTGGCATGTGCGGCCTTTGCTGAAACCATAAAAAATAAATAATGAATTTATTAAATTGTCATCATCAAAACTGAAAACAAGTATGTAGTAGATACACACAATATAACAGTTTTAAGTATTGGATTTTTGTCACAAGGGGCATGAGCATAAAGCGTTTAAGTATGAAAGGCAATGGAAGTTCTCAATGATTTGCATCCAAAACCACTCTTCAGACTATGCACATAACACTTTCAGAAAATTAGATTTCAGTGAAGGCAGATTCAACTCAATTATTCTATAATATGTAGCAAGAAGAGCAACACTATATAAACAATCAAATAAGATCTCCCAGAGCTGTTACACATAAATAAAATACAATATGAAATGGTGATGGCCTGATGGGAAAAAAGGTTTGGAGAGCTTAAGAAATTCAAAGGGTGTTAATCAAAATCGGATGAGAGACAAACATCACGAATAAGTTCTCATTTTTTGAAATGTTATACAACAAGTATTGTCACTAATACAATGTATTTGTTGGCAATGAATGAGAATTTCAACAATTGGAACTGGGTAAAAGAAGCTTCTTAGTTTTGTATTTTTGGACACATTTCTGTGCTTACAAAACATAATGCTATCTGTTAGAATAGCTTAACACAAACTATATGATCAGAACATCAAAATTTGCAGGTTGAAGATAGCAGCTAAGATATTGTAAAGCATTTAATAGGGTGATGAATCAAAGATAATAGTTCCCAAAGTTTCTCAACATCATGCTACACATTGAATTAGAAAGGGTATATCAAATATATTTCCACAAACCCAAAATCTATAGACAAACACAGACCAAAAACAAGTGAGGGAACAAAATATACAGATACCAGAATCAAATTCCAAAGCATTCCATTAATCCCATAAAATAAATACCAAGTGTGCTTCATTTTTTTTTGATTGGAAAATAATAAGTGTGCTCTTATTCTTCTTTTCCAATAAAAATTTTCATACCTCAAGCTCAGCAGATATCTTAGCAATGGGAATGCAGACAAGGAAAACGCCGAACATAGCAATTGCAGTATTCCGACGCCAATGTTTGGGCCTACAGTAAGGTCCACCAGACATACTCCAAACTTTGGCTCTGAAATCGCCACCATTTCCATGCTCAGCTCCTCCCATTTTTCCTAGATCCGATTAATAAACTCCGCCAATCACAGATTCCTTTTCCTAATTCGAAATTAGTAACATATAATCAAAATAATGTAAACCTAATCAAACTTCTAGTAGCCTCACTAACATCTAAATTACTACGAAAATGATGACAGATTGGACCATTAGGATTCAAAATTAAACGATTCGGAGAACCGGTGACCAGAAACTAGCTTACCTCAGTGAATCAGAAGGATCGCAAAGAAAGAAGAAGACGAAGAAGATGGGATGAAACTTCTTCTATTCTAAAGAAAGGGAGACCTATGGCATGTTTGTAATTATGTGAATAAATCAGGGTCTTTAAGCTCGAAGAGTGATCTTAATATGGGCCTTCTAAGTACTTTAATCTATTAAGCCCATTTACAGTTAATGTTTGGCCCATAACATTATTATTAATCTGAATTACTAAAAAGAACATCTTTTGTTTCATAAAACAAAAGCAAAAAACCGCAAGTAAGATTTGCTTATTACAAAAAGGCCAGCGATTATCTTAAATCACTGGAAGTTGTGAATCCTCTTAGCTGAAGTCAAAGTGTTGGACAGAAGCATAGCTATGGTCATTGGTCCTACACCACCAGGAACAGGTGTTATGGCTGATGCAACTTTACAAGCTTCCTCATAGCAAATATCTCCAACCAATCTATACCCACGTTTATCAGTTTGATCCTGCAAATTCATATTATGAATGTCACAAACTAGATTGATTTCATGTTCATAATATAAAGTAAGATTGTTCCACTTACTTCGACTGGATTAATCCCGACATCGATTATAACAGCACCAGGTTTTATCCAGCTTCCTCTGACCATGTTTGGTTGTCCAACAGCTGAGATTATGATATCAGCTTGTCTTGTGATTTCTTCAGGGTTCTTGGTTCTTGAATGTATAATACTAACTGTTGCATCTTCCCTCTAAATACAAAAAATACTTCAATAACTTAAAATCTAATGTCCCAATGGTATCATCGATTCGTTTGTTACCTGAAGTAATAAAGCAGCTGGCATACCAACAATGTTACTCCTTCCGATAACAACAGCTCTTTTTCCTTTGATTTCAATGTTGTATCTATGCAACAACTCAATACATCCTTTTGGAGTACACGGAACGAATAAAGGTTCTCTTCCTCGCATAGCAAGCCGTCCTATATTTAGCGGGTGAAATCCGTCTACATCTTTCTCTATACTAACTGCATTCAGTATGTTCTGTTCATCCATATTCTACATATACATAACATCCCAAAATCAAAACATTGTTTATTCAAAGCTATGAGAAAAAATGGAGATAGATATTGTATATATACCGAAGGTAGAGGTAGCTGAACAAGGATTCCATGAACAGAAGGATCATTGTTGAAGTCTGAGACAGATTTCAACACCTCTTCTTCTGAAGAATCTTCAGGGAGACGAACTTCGAACGATTTGATTCCAACGGATTCACAAGCTTTCTTTTTGTTCCTCACATAAGTTGCAGAATCCTTTCTGTCACCAACAAGGATTACTGCTAAACCAGGAACTACACCGAGTGATTCCTTCAATCTTGAAACTTCTATAGTATGAGAAAAAATGGAGATAGATATTGTATATATACCGAAGGTAGAGGTAGCTGAACAAGGATTCCATGAACAGAAGGATCATTGTTGAAGTCTGAGACAGATTTCAACACCTCTTCTTCTGAAGAATCTTCAGGGAGACGAACTTCGAACGATTTGATTCCAACGGATTCACAAGCTTTCTTTTTGTTCCTCACATAAGTTGCAGAATCCTTTCTGTCACCAACAAGGATTACTGCTAAACCAGGAACTACACCGAGTGATTCCTTCAATCTTGAAACTTCTATAGCAATATCATCCCTAATTTGTTTTGCCACAGCTTTTCCATCAATTACATTAGCTTTACCTTCAGACTTTGTATCAGCTGTGCCCAAAAAGAAAAATCCCAAATTTGTGATTCAAACGATGTCAAGAGTTTGATTTCATGCTCAATTAGGTGAAAAGGTTTAGTCTTTACATAAAATGGCGGAAATTGGAGAAGAAGAGGAGCGAATACAGCCAAGGTTAGAAGCAGTGGTCTGTAAGCGGAGCTGGCCGACACAACGACGGAAGAGGAAGGTACTATTACGGTGGTTAATATGAATAAGACGCGACATCGTGGAGGAGGAGCAATCAGTGAAGATGAACGACGACATTATTTTACAAGGTAACCTGAACAGTAGTATGCTCGTCGTGGCTTCAAATCCTGAATTAAACCTATCCAAGATTAAAGCTATTCAACTTGATTGTACAGAGCAAAGATAGAGAAAAACAAACCTGGAATTTGAAGAGAATTGAAGCTAGGTTTTTGTGGAATAGGTGTAACAAAGAATCAGATAATCACCAGCATCATAGATAAATATCTCTGACCTGTGAAAATTAGATAACTTTTTTGCTTGATTCTAGATTTCAGACCAGGAACAGTCGCAAGAAGATTGTGTCAGAGAGACAACTAAAGGTGAGTCTTTGATTGTTTAACTAGGGTTTCTAGGACCCGACAAGGGTTTAAGTTCACGTCTGCCCAAAATAAGAAAGAAAGAACAACGGTTTATTGATTTCACTCGAATATTCCGGTTTTATATTGGTTCTCTTTTAACCAAAACGGACCGCTTCATACAACATCTGTATCCAATTTTGTATTCCGGTTTTATATTTTGTACCCAAGTTTTAAGATGTATGGATATTTAAAGATATTTTAATCTAAATTTTTAAAATCTATAAACATATAAAATTTTAAGAACATCAAAATTTTAAAACATTTTCATAAATATTTTCGTATATATTTGTGGAGAAAGAAAGAGAGTTTGATGGTTTAGTGTTGTTGTTGTTGAAGGGTATAGGGAAGCCATGGAAGGTTTGACCCATTTGTCTCCTTGAATGTTTGTTAGCTCTAAGATACCACTTGGGAGGATCTTGGATGATCCAAACTTGAGTAGATTTGCTTCTAAAAAATCCATGGTAAAGAAATTTGGTTTGGTTTTGTTGACTTAGCACACAAGAAATGAGGCATAATTGAGTGATTAAGAAGAGAGCTATTGATTTGAATGTAATTGCCATTAATGAGCAAGAACTAAAAGTCTTTGTCTTGTTTACCTCTGAATTGTTCTTTCATATATAAGCATCAATCATGGACATTTACTAAATTCTTTTTGCTAAAATTAGTTTGTTGACATTAAGAAAAAATCAGCTATATTTCTATTTGTGCAAGTACGAATCTATACCTAATTGGTTTATATAGAAAAAATAACTGATCCAAGACATGTCATGATTTTCAAGTAATTAACAAAAATGTGAGTGTATTATTGAGGTATCAAAACTAATTAAAATACTAATGAGGAGGATTAGTACGTGCACCCAAACAATCTAACGCTATGGGCCTTACAGGCCCCGGCCCATCAACCCCTTTTTTTTCTGAGATATGATGAAACAATATCTTGATGGTTTGATGATTGAAGTTATTGAGTTAACAGGTTCTGAATCAGAAAACCAACGGTGTCGTTTTATATGCAGTCGTTATATCAGTTTGAATTTGCTGAGTAAGCTCCAGCTGCATTGGAAACTCATTATAAGGAGTTAAGTCGATGAGTAAGTTATTACCCTTCCACATCTGAGGGAATTTTGATTGGCAACCATAACACAGGATCGAAAAGACTAGTTTACTCTCGTCCTGGTTCACGGTTTAGTTACCCTCGGCCCTCATGCCTAATGCCTTGCAAAAAATAAACTTGCAACGCCTCGAAAGGATGGTTTTATAATAAGTGTTTTTGGGAAGTCCGAGTTAGATGGTGGTGTAATTTCTCTTTGAATTTGTGCAAGCATATTTCTTAAGGCACAAAAACAACTTTTGTAGAGCTAAGTAAGGATATGTGAATAAATCATATTTGGTAAAGTCTAGGTGAGAAATGGAACCCACATGAGGGAGGTGAGATTATGGTATTGGCACCTAACTCTCTTGTTAATTTTATTTGTGCTTTTGTGATGACTCTCTTTGTTAATATTAACTTATTTAAGAGAGTAACCAATTGCTCTTCGCTGCTTTACAATACACACCAAATTCTCTCTTCACTTCTTTCCACTTTCTCTCTTCTATTCCCAAATTTTGATTCTAATGATGCTAATGATGTTCTGAAGATTGTGGGTGGTTTTATTAGTTTTATGATATAAAGGAAGCATTTGAAAGTTGAAGATGATGTTCAAGCTGGTACAAGAACTCTGCTGAGGTTGGTTAATGTCTCTCGTGATTTCGTTGAGGTTTGTCTTCTTTTTCTTCTGAAGACAAACCTCAAGTGCAATCTCGAGAGACATTAACCAAAGTCGGCAGAGTTCTTGTACCAGCTTATTAAAAACCTCTCTTTGCCATTGCCATTTCCTTCTCTTTCTTCACCATCGTCCCTTCTTCTCGTTTTGAAATTTGGTTCATTTCAATATTGCGTGTCTTGATTTGAATTTTATTTATTCATCTTTGTTTCTTTTCTTTCAGGATTTATGATAGTGATGTACATTTTTGAGACATATTTGGATGATCCCAGGCAACTCCTAAGCTTCCAACTCTCCCCAAGACATTGGTGTGGAGTGAATAGCCAAGAGAGGTTTGAGTGATCACGAGCATACAGTCTTGACAAAAGGTTTATTATTCTTTATCTCTTTTTTTTCTATTGTGTTTTAGCTTCTGTCTTAGAATTGCCTAGGCTATTTTCACTGAGGATGATTCATAATTTTTTCAGCTAGTTTCCACTTTGTGCATGAGTTTGTGAGTCTATACTTATGGACTCTTCGATTTTATTCTTGCCTTGGTTTCGGAAGGTAGATATCTAGTTTCAGTATATAGCTTTTGCATATAGAGTTGTTATATTAAAATGGCCTTTAGATATCTGGAGCTGTTCTACGATCCAGATAATGCAATACTGCATACTCTTTCAAAGAAACCGGATATATAGTTTGTCTGATAACGTTTAGGATCGAAATATCTGTGTCAAATCACTGATTTGCCATTTTCTTTCTACTCAACAAAGTATCTTTAAGCAAAATCTATATATGGAGCTATGTCTGAAAGATGTATATTGGTGAAAAGCGAAGATGCATATAAGAAAGTAAAATCAACAAACTCAGACTTCCCGAGAAAATCATGAGGTAGTTCGTAGTGACGGGGAATCGAATCCGGATGGTGATGGCCACCACAGTCCCGATCATACCTTTATATTGAGTAAAACAATCAATTTGAAGGAATCTAAATCGTAGTGAGACTGTTTCAAGTTTGTACAGATTGTTCTAATTTTTCAACTGAAATATAAGTTATTATTATATTAAATTAATTTATCTTATAATTATTATCTATTTAATTTATATAATCTCTTTTAGGAATTTTGCAAACCATTTGTCTTCTTCTTAGGTCACTGGAAGTTGTGATTTCTCTTAGATCGGCAGATACCTCTCTTGGATTTTTCAAACTAAAAGAAAATTATTACATCTAGATTTAGAAGAAGAAAAAAGAAGAACATTTTGAAGGGTGGTCAATGGAAGTTGAAGGGTGGTCAATGGAAGTTGTGAATTCTCTTGGCTAATGATAAAGTGTTGGATAGAAGCATAGGTATAGTCATAGGTCCAAGACCAGCAGGAACAGTTGTGATGGCTGATGCAACTTTGGAAGCCTCCTCAAAGCAAACGTCCCCAACTAATCGATAGCCGAGGGGAGTACTAGTATCCTCAACATGATTAATCCCAGCATCAATAATGACTGCGCCGGGTTTAATCCAGCTTCCTCTGACCAAGTTTGGTTCCCTAACATTTGTGATGATGATATCAGCACCTCTTGCAAGGTCTTGTGGTGTTGGAGGGTGCTTCAAATACTCTGACTTGGAGATGAGAATTGTAGCTGCACCCTCCATCTAGTACATTATTTTGGAGGGTGCTTCAAATACTCTGACTTGGAGATGAGAATTGTAGCTGCACCCTCCATCTAGTACATTATTTATAAAAAAAATAAAATAAAAAATAATCAAC
>CM071717.1:13314061-13330603 GCA_036630335.1 Physaria fendleri | reverse complement strand
AATTTTTTTTTTTTTTTTTTTTTTTCTCGTGATTCCTTTTGTTTCCCTAGAATATTCCCCTACCAAATTAGCTCATTTTTTTAATTCCAATTCGTTTCTATAATTTTCTATTAGTTTTTTTTTGAAATTATAATTTAACTTGAGAGATTGATTAATCATTGAAATTTTGTAGTTTATTTAAACATGGAATGGTGAATTAGGTGGGTGATAATTATTATATTTGAAATTTAGTAAAAACATGTGATACTATTTATTGTCATTAAAACATGATTTTTGTAGTTCTAGTCTTATTCAATGGGCGTATATTTTGTTAGGTAAACCATCAATTTTATGATTTTATTGATAGGATGAAATTATAAAACTAAATCTTTGGTTTAGATATTTCTAAATCCTAATTTATGTATTTAATAAATTATCTCACTAAATTTATATTTTAAAAGATTATTACATCAAAGATTTATTTTTTTATTTTTTATTAAATTAATCAGTGAACAATAAATTTATATTGGCAAAATAAGGATGAAATCTTCTAGAAAAACCTATGTAATTAATCTGGATTTTGTAAAAAATTTATAAATAGAAAAAATTGGTTGGGTGAGAAATGAATCTGAATTCTTGGGAGAAGAAGAGTTTTGATGAGTCTTTGTTCTTATCTAAAAGAAGAGGCTAAAGAGATTAAGAATAGTGACGTCAGCTCCAGCCCATTCAGACAAAGAGATGCGAACCTAAAAACCGAATCTGATCCTCCGAATATTCACATAAAACACCTTAACCCCACAACCTTTTCCTAAATTACCATTTCACCCTTTTCTCCAAAATTATAAATCTTCTAATTTAACCCTCAAAGATTCGTTTAGGTACGCGACGCCACGACCTCGATTCCCTTCACATCTTCTTTCCATAATATTTCTCTTTCTCTATCTCTTCCAATTTATACATCTTTTGATTCCACTCAAGATCCAATATTCTTTTTCCTTTCAAATTAAGCTTTCTTGCTTTCTCGCTGTCGTGTTTTTATAGATTGAGTTGTTGAGTTTGGTAATAATTAATAATAATGGTGGAGATGGATTACACCCAGAAATTGAAGAAATGTAATGAATATGTTTTAGCTCTTGAAGCAGAACAGAAAAAAATCCAAGTTTTTCAACGCGAGCTTCCTTTATGTTTAGAACTCGTTACTCAAGGTATATATATTAAACCCAAAAAAAAAAGAAATCTCACTTTTTTAATTACCAAATTCACTGTTGTTCTAATCAAGTTTTGATGTTGTTAGCGATTGAGGCATGTCGGAAGGAGTTATCAGGTACGACGACGACATCTGAACAGTGTTCTGAACAGACAATAAGTGCTTGTGGTGGTCCTGTCTTTGAAGAGTTTATTCCTATGAAGAAGAGTTCATCTTCTGATGAAGACGAAGAAGAAGAAGATGGTGAACATGGATCTTCTCTTGAACCTGGGAATATTAAGAAATCCGATTGGCTTAGATCTGTTCAGTTATGGACTCCTTTACCTGATTCTGAGGAGCGTGTAGCTAAGAAGGCTAAAGTGGTTGAGGTTAAACCAAAATCAGGTGCGTTTCAGCCGTTTCAAAAGGAGAAGAAACGCGATTTGGTGAGTGATTTGCAACCGGCGGTTAAAGTCGTTAGTTCAGCTCCAGCGCCGGCGACGACGACGTGCTCCACGACGGAGACTGCTAAAAGTGTTCCGGTTAAAGTGAGAGAGGAGCAGATCAATATACAGCAAACGCAAACGCAAACGCAAAATAATAGAAAACAAAGGCGCTGCTGGTCGCCGGAATTACACCGACGATTCCTAAACGCTCTTCAGCAACTCGGAGGATCCCATGGTAATTATGACTAATTTAATTAAGTATGAATAATTAAATTCTAGGTTATCTGGCTTGTTATTAATTTAATTAATAAAGATTTTAAATCGTGATTAATTTTTTTTCCAACTCATAAAGTTTGATTAAATTTATTTATGTTTTAATTGCATAATTAAGATGATTTACTTATTTTTGTCTATTGTCCAATTTTGTAGTTGCTACACCGAAGCAGATCAGAGATCATATGAAGGTGGATGGATTAACAAATGACGAAGTTAAAAGCCATTTACAGGTTACTAATTATTTCTTTATTTAACCATTACATGTTCTTGTAATTAAAATGATATTCTGATTTCTAAACATTTTCATGATAAATATTTTTCAGAAATATAGACTTCATACAAGACGACCAGCAACAACGGTGGCGACTCAAAGTAACGGAAACACGCAACAACCACAATTAGTGGTGGTTGGAGGCATCTGGGTGCCATCTCCACCGTCCGATGAAGCCAACAACGGTGGTGTATATGCTCCGGTTGCGGTGGTTCAAACTCCAAAACATTCGGTGGAGACAAGTTGTACCTCGCCGGGGGTATCTTCTTCTACAAATACAAACACAACACATGTGTCATAGTTATTAAATCTCGTGATTTTTCCATTTTGTAGGTTTAATAATGCCAAATGAGTGTGTAAGAAATTTTCGTGTGTTTTGTTTTGTAACCAAGAATTCAGAAACATGTGTTCTCATAGGTTTGGAATTTTCTTTGAATAATATAGACGAATGCTATATACTACTATAATGTTGTAGACAGAAAAAAATTATTTATTTTGGAATAAAAATGAGCTATGTGAACAAATAAATTAGAGAGTCGATTTCTATATTATCTTTCAAAAAAAAAAAAATTACAAATTTATATTAATCCAATTTGAACTGAGAGTCACTGTTATTATAATGAACCATTGGTATAATATAATACAAATTATAGTATCTTATTGCATGGAAATTTATAAAGTATTCATTAAAATAATTCTAACGTGGCCGCCTATGAATCTTACTTAATACTAACCATAATAATCAAATCAATTCTATGGTTTGATTATAGTATCCTCTTTTTTTTTCTCCGACAGTCTTACGGTAATTGAAACGAATATGTTCTGATTTTATAATGTGTTGACTAAAAGTCTTCCTAGATTATAGGATTATAATACGATTAGCCCTATTTATTTTCTGTTAATTTGGTGGTAGTCAAATTAATTGGTTGACAAGGAAGGGTCATTTGGCCTTAAGATTAAGCCAAGGGTCATACATATAATGTTATTACAGCTAATTTAGGATTATACAAAATCCTAATTATGTGGCTCACTGTCTTTATTTACCTAGTAAACTGACACTTTATGGACAACAAAATTAATATATATTAAAACAAGACGTATTGTAGATTCTTAATTTTGCATCTAAAATCAGTTAATCAACAAGAATTTTAAGGCTATTCAGGCTTAAAATTGAGTTTGTACTTGGTGTTCTTAATTGGCGAATCGGATTTAATTTAGTATTTTTATCTTCTTTTTTTTTTTTTTTTTTTTTTTTTTTTTTTTTTTTTTTTTTTTTTTTTTTTTTTTTTTTTTTTAAAATCATGTTATTCTCAAAAATGGGCCTAAAGTGAAGAAGCAAGCCCACGACAAGATATAGATCTGACAAAATTTTGATTTTATAAAAAGTGCTCAGAATTCTTTTGTAAACGTTGAAAAGGGCAAAACAATCCCCTTTTCTTTTTGCCTAACAAATCCCTAAAATTACATTTTTTTCCATGGCGTCGTCGTCGAGCGATCCTTCAAAAACGATGACGGAGAGGAAGAAGAGAGGAGCACCAATTAAATTCTTGGTGCCTTTGATATACGCGCCTGTTCTTCCTTTGATTCGGTTGTCTTTGAGGCATAAGCCAGTTCTCAGAGATCGTCTCTTCGGTCTTGTCCTCGCCGGTGCTTTTGCTCATGGCTTCTATCTCGTGTATCCTCTTTTAGTTGTTTCGTCTGTCTGATTCTTAAATTGGAACTCTTTGGCTTCTAAAAATTAGTGAACTTGCATCTATGATCTATTAGCTTCTTGAGGATTTGGAAAATGGTGTATGTTAGGGTTTAGGGTTTAGTTACTTCATTTTGGATTTCCATTGGATTTGATAAATGTTATTATGTTAATTGTTAACTGTTACTTTTAGCTCTTAAATCACTGAACTTGTCTCATGTTGCCGCTTGTCTTTGTTTAGGATTTTGTTTGGAAGAAGATGTTAGGGTGAGAGGTTTAATTTATTTCAGTATGAGTGAAGAGTATTGGAAGTTAACATTGTAGATTCTCAATATGCACAGAGAGCTATGAAATTTTTGTTATTGCAATAACCATCTCTGAAGGCTGTGAATCTTGATGATTCATAGGTTATTTATAGAATCTCTATTGATTTGAAATATTTGTAAGCATAGGAACTAATATAAGGTAGTGCATCTTGATTCAGGTAGTTTAGGTTTCAAATTAAGTGATGTGTGGGGTATATATACTCATCATGAGTTTTGCAGGGATCACACGGATAGTACATTTGTGTAAAAATGTAAATAGTTTGGTATGTTTCTCCTGTCCAAGTGGTGATTATTAGATACTTATATAACCTAAGATCTCTTATTTGTAGGGAGCAAATGTTGAACAATTCTGTGGCTGAGATTAATTTGTTGATTTGTACATCAGAAGAGTATTATGTGGATTTGGATAGTGGCTACATGCATTTACTACTGTTGATAATCTCTTTGGAACATTCTTTTTTTATTATTATTATTGATTATTCCTTATAGATAAATCATAGAACTGATATATATGATGCAGAGAGCAAATGAAAACTTGGAGTTGGAGTCATTCAACAACATCTCAATATTTCTTAAATTTATTTCAGATTAATAAATTTTTGCTTTTTTTATGTGTTTAAACCTCTTGACACATAAAGTAATCTTGTTCCTAAATGTGTCTCAGCTTTTATATTTTCCAGTATCAATTTTTATTTTCATGTCTTGGATATGAAACTTGAGTGTTCTTTATTTTCCAGTCGAATAATAGAAATTTTTCTTTTTTCACTTGAAGATTATTTTTAGTAGAAATAAAATACAAAATATTGAGATACGGAAGTCTGAAAGTTTCCGGAAAATTAAAACCCTAGTATTCTAAAGGAAGTTCATCAGATACATGATTATCTCTAGAATCTAACGCCAAAATCCTAGTAATAGAGAGAGCTTTAGCTTCAGTCCAAAAAAAAAAAAAAAAAAAAAAAAAAAAAAAAAAAAAAAAAAAAAAAAAAAAAAAAAAAAAAAGAAAAAGAAAGAAGAGAGAAAGAGAGAGCTTTAGCAAATTAAATAAGAAGAGAGGAGGTTTTAAGGGCATCTCCATTGCAAGTATAAGGAGAGTTTCTTATAAAAAAAAAATATAATATAAAAATAAAAGATAAGAGAGAGAACATCAATACGTTTCTTAATTCAGCACTTTCAGAACTTCTATAGAAACTGGTTCTGACAGGTGTCAATACATATATGGTTCAACATTTTAATGCAATTTTTTATTTAATTAAATAGAAAATTTTTAATATAATATTATTACTTTTCTGTTGAGAGATGTACTTGAGATACTTCAGCGATGAAGATGCTCTAATGAAATATCAATTGACAAAAAAAAAATAATAAATAAGAAGAGAGGAAAGCAACAGCCTGAAGATAAGAGAGGGTGATAGAAAACGAAGCTGAAGCAAGGTAAAGCACATAAGTTGAGACAAGCGTAGAAACACGCCAAAAACTGCAGCTCACCCAAATTCAGAGATAGCAGAGATCTCCACAAAAAGACGAATCTTCCCATATAAATGGATGTGCTGAACAAATTGATAACTTAGGACACGATCATACCGATGAAGGAAGCCAAGAAGAATCCACTCACGAGATGAAGGTCTCGAAAAAGCCTAAATCAGCACCGACCAAGGAGCTAGATCGAACACTAATCGCAACCACTATAATCGAAAGGAGGCTAATCGAGCTGATCATGTTAACGACAAGGAAACAAACTAGCAACGGGCACCAAACGAGGAGCAAAGGAGCAAATACCAAACCTAAGGAAACTAAGGCAACAAAACTGGAGACAGCATCAAATCAATAACCACACGGCCTGGATAAGAAACCTAAATCCATTAAGCAACCAAAGCATTCGAAAAGAAACAACACCCAGACAAATCAACGAAGATCAAGGAAGCAATCAAAGCTGAAACAACCGGAGAGAAAAGAGGCAGAAGCAAAACTATTAAACTCAGGCAGCTCTCTGCGAAGAAGAAACCAAGTTTCAAGCTCGCATAACCGATACAATAACTCATCGATCAAGCGTCCCATAATCTCTACGAAGGATGACCACCCTTGAAACTCAACACCGGCAGAAACCATCGCAATTTTCTTGTTTTTGGTCTTCAAATTTTTAATAAGACATAGACCAATAGCGATGATCGGATTGTGGTAGTTTACTTGTTTAAAGAATGGTTTCCAAGAAAAAAAAAATCGGAAGGCTAAGAAATTAGAAACAAGTAGATCATACAAAATTAAAATAGCAAGATTCTTCTCCATTGGTCTCATACTCCAATTGGGTTTTTAAATCAAAAAGTAATAATATTTTAGTAAAAATTAAGTATTTAATTCTCCATTGGTCTCATACTCCAATTGGGTTTTTAAATCAAAAAGTAATAATATTTTAGTAAAAATTAAGTATTTAATTAAATGAAAATGTTTATTTAAAACTTCAGCCAATTATGAAAGGACATGTATAGAAACAAGATGAAGAGGAGTTTCTAAAAATCCTAAAACAAGGACTGTTTCTTTCATCTCTTTCTTCATTTTGATTTTTTTATTATTAATTTTTTTGAAGAACTCCTATTAGAAACCTCCAATGGAGGTGCTCTTAGATAATAAGAATAATAATACATTGTTCTTAACCAGAAAAGATACATTGAGAAAATCAACATGTAAAAAAAAAATACAAAAAAGAAATCTAAAAGGAAAAATCCTTTTCTTATTTCTTTTCTCGCTTTACCATTCTAGCTGCTGACCCAGCATATATAAGAGCAAACGTATTTATCTGAAGTTCCAAGCTTCTTCAAGATGAATGGATAAATGCAATGCAACTTACAGCTGATGCAAATCGGACGGGATACATTTTTATTGAGCATCACCTCATAAGAATGGCCCCAAAAATTATTTACTGTGCTTCCTGGCATGAAATTTGGAGTCTCCAAGCACACATGTATGCAAACTAGCTCGGTGATCTTTATACGTGTAAAACCATTTTCTTGGATTGGTTTCTTTCTCACAAATATCACACCAGTAGGCGCCACTCGATTTTCTCCATAGCATAGTGAGAGAGGATGATTGTTTATTCTATGCTTTACCACAAATGATAGAGTGGCACAACGAAAGCATAAGACAAATTCACAATCATCTTCAATGCAACTGAGCATATTCTTATATTTCCCTTTGTTGCAGCCATTGCATACCTTAAATTCTCCATATGGTGAAGAGTAGCATAAAGGATCATCATCAATGCAGGGATTGTGTATCTTAAACTCTGCATAAGGTGAAGTGTGGTATAACGGATGATCAATATGACTTGGATGGAAAAATGGCTCAGAAATTGAAGCGCATTTAACATCTAATTCTGTATCCCCATCTTTGTACCTGAAACCGTGGCACAGTCTAAAGCAAGCGACACACTTAAAATAATCAGTGTCATTTGTAACTAAAGTAAGACGTTCAATGTGTAGCACATGCCGCTTTATTCTAAGAAGTCCAGCGCAACCTTGGTGGAGAATAAAGTCGTAATCGATACAACCATAGAAGGATTGGAGACATATGGGATGTGTGCATGCCCTGCAACGTTTGTTGTCGTCACATAGAACACCATTAACGTGAAGTTTTAGGTAGTGTTCTTTGTGGCTGAAATGTTTTATTGTGTTCTCGTCAGTTACCACAAATGGCTCTATATCTTCAATTTTTCAGGTACTAGTCCTTCGAGTTCTTTTCCGTTCCACACATCTTTTCTAATAGCACATTTTGAATGAACAACATAGCGAGGCACCTTTGACAAGAGAAACCTCCACAAGTCCAATCCACTTTCCGGTGACAAACTCCACATAGAGAATTCCTAACACCAAGAACAGAAGTTCGAAAAACTCTATGATCATGCCGATTAATGTTTATGATGCGTGGTAAGACAAGACAGCCTTGATAAATCATGAAACCACATTCGAAACATGCGTAAGGGCTTTGATCTCCCTTGACACCACAAACATTACATGTAAAAGAATCTAGTCTTGGGAGAAGGGTGAGTTGATGATCATGAACTTTCAAATTCAGTAGAGATTTTAGCGGTGGGTTTAAAACACAACCCTAATCCAAAGTGAAGTTACACAGCGAACAATGATAAAAGAATACATCATAGATTCTTCTTGAGCAAAGACGACATATTCCGTCGGTATAGTCTGGCCATTTAAGAGCAGTGTAGAGTTTAAGAGGGTGTAAAGAGTGACAAGAATGATTTACCTCTATTGGATGCCAAACACAATCCACATGGAAGGCTAAATCACATTCATGACACTTATACGAATATCCATAACCATCATCGCCACATTTAGCATCGCAGTGGAACTCGATCTGCTCCTTGAGAAGTGTGAGCTTGTGGTGATGAGTCTCGGAAATGTCAATAACCCCCGCTTGTGGATACTTGGCACAATATAGATCCATGTAAAAATCACAAATCTCGCAATGATAGAATAGGGTATGGAATATTCCACATAAATTGCAGGAAGAATATTGTCGACGTAGTAGAAGAATGTGACTCGGGTGAGATACGTGTCGGATAGATTTGGAAGACTCTGCACAATTTTTGTGCACGAAAAAATTGCATCTTTCGCAATAGTAGCCATCAGTGGTTGCTTCAAAGCGTCCACAAGAATCACCTTTCCTCAAATCTTTGAAAGACATCATAAGATGCTCTTGAATCAACGGCATTAACACTCCCTCAGAATCCATGCTTATGCTTGTATAACAAAAAATTAGGAAGAAGAAGAAAAGAAAATGTTGATCTGAAATCTCAAAAGCTATGCTTCTTCCACTCTTATAAAATCAGTAAATATATTTTAACATAGGCAACCATTTTATTTTATAAAATCGTACCAACTGCCAATAAACAAATATTCTTTTTTTTGTTGTTGTGAAGTGTGAGGCACGGTTATCACAGAACCTCAATAATATACAATTGCGAGAAAAAAAAATCATTTATTTTGTGAAGCACGCTTTTCACAGCGTTTAGTCAGTTGAGGCAAGAGTTTAAGTTGCCGTATCCAAAAAAACGATATGTGTTCTCTCCGTTCTCTCTCCTCTTTTTCTAGCTCATCATTGCTCCTCCTCCTTTCTCTCCGTTCTCTCTCCTCTTTTTCTAGCTCATCATTGCTCCTCCTCCTAGTATCACAAAATCCCTCGATCTCTAAACCTACGGCATCCCTATCTCCAGCTTCACCTCTTCTCTTGCCCTATCATCTGCGCTTACTTCTTCCGCATCTCCACTCTTTCTCCTCTTCTCAAGATGCACGCTCATTTCTCTCGAGATTCAACCCTAAATCCTTCCCTTCCTCACTCTTTAAATCCAGCTTCTCACATCTTCGGGACTCATCAGCTTCCTCTCGAAACAGCTCTAAAAACAAAACACTCTCTCAAGACCCTTCGAAATCTCCAATGGCGGACCATCTCTCTTCGGCTATTTCCCACATGAACCTAGGTGCTTCTAACCCTCCGCGCATGTTATCGATCGAAGCTCAACACTTCTCGATCCATCAGGCGAACAATAGCCTAGTTGTACGTCGCCTCCACCACACGCAACCGGCGGACAAGGTGCGGAACCTCCTTGTGGATCTCTGGAGGCTCCCGGATCGTAGCTCTGCCATCGTCCTCCTTGTGGATCTCTGGAGGCTCCCGGATCGTAGCTCTGCCATCGTCCAGGATGATGGAACGATTCTGGTGACTTTCCCTAACGAAGTTAGGCTCACTGACGTGCTGGATCATGAGCCGTGGAACTACAATGGCTGGCTTCTCGCACTGGATCTTTGGGCAAATCGCTTCAGAGATTCGTACCTGCAGGAGTATATGGTTTGGGTTAAGGTTCTTAATGTTCCCTCTGGCTTCAGAAATCACAAAGCCCTAATGGATATTGGCAAGTGTGTGGGCGTCCCGGACGATACGAAGATGAGACAGGCTCCTTGGAGCAGATCTACTGATTGTCTAGTTCGGGTCAGAAAGAATATAAGAGAAAATCTGAAGTTTGCTCAGAGACATTATTTTCCCGGCTACACTCATCCTATCCTTCTCCACTTTGTTTATGAGCGAGTAAGGAATTTCTGCACCTTCTGTGGCTCCATTCTTCATGGGGTCGCTGAGTGTATGCAACACGCTGAGGCCCTTCGTAATCAGAGACGTGTTCCTGGATCTCCTCTTCCTCCTTTCCCGGAAGTTAACATCCACCCTCGCCCATCTCCTCAGCGAAGCAACCGACCTGGAGTTTTACCAACCCCAATGATCCCTCCTGCTCTACCCACCCTTGTCCCTGATGATTTCTTGCTGGATCTTCGCTATGTCCCGGACCCACTTTGGGAATATAATCTGCGTGGAAATGGACCTAGTGGTACTCAACGTCGATCAAACCCAGACCCAGCACCTGAGAGTCAGGAAGGACAGGAGGGGCATAACCATGCTCCAACTCAGCACGAACATGGCCCTAATAACTACAGATCGGTTCCTGTCCCTGGTTTTAAGATCCTTGTTCCATCTCCGATGTCTTCAAGTTCAAGCTCGGACATTCAAATCCTCAATGAAGCTGACTTTCCCGACCTACCCAACCTTGCTGTTCCCCCTCTGAATGCCCCTTTACCTCCTCTCCGAATTCCATCTTCCCACCTTTCTCCATCTCCCATCCGTCAAACCCATCCTTTACCTCTGGAAGTCTCCTCTGAAGACAGCTCACAGCCTCTTGTCCCTCCTAGTCGGCTTCTCAATGACAAGCGTGTATCCCCTGCTCGATCAACGGAACCTTCTCTTGAGGATGATGATATATTCTCTGGTCTGAACCAGTCTCTGGCTACTAAGAAGAAGAAAACACAAGAGGCATCATCAAGTTCCATAGCTCGTTACGTTCGAAGGAAGAAGGATCCTTCAATGGCTGATAAAGGAAAGGGAGTGGTGGTCTCCCCGAAAAGAAAAAGAAACAAAAATAAAGCAGAAAAACACCTAAAAACTGGGTAAATTATTGGTATATCACAGACCATCTCTCTTCGGCTATTTCCCATATGAATCTAGGAGCCTCTGACCCTCCGCGCATGTTATCGATCGAAGCTCAACACTTCTCACTCCATCAGGCGAACAATAGCCTGGTTGTACGTCGCCTCCACCACACGCAACCGGCGGATTAGGTGCGGAATCTCCTTGTGGATCTCTGGAGGCTCCCGGATCGTAGCTCTGCCATCGTCCAGGATGATGGAACGTCTCTGGAGGCTCCCGGATCGTAGCTCTGCCATCGTCCAGGATGATGGAACGATTCTGGTGACATTCCCTAACGAAGTTAGGCTCACTGACGTGCTGGATCATGAGCCGTGGAACTACAATGGCTGGCTTCTCGCTCTGGATCTTTGGACAAATCGGTTCAGAGATTCATACCTGCAAGAGTATATGGTTTGGGTTAGGGTTCTTAATGTTCCCTCTGGCTTCAGAAATCACAAAGCCCTAATGGATATTGGCAAGTGTGTTGGCGTCCCGGACGATACTAAGATGAGACAAGCTCCTTGGAGCAGATCTACTGATTGTCTAGTTCGAGTCAGAAAGAACATAAGAGAAAATCTGAAGTTTGCTCAGAGACATTATTTTCCTGGCTACACTCATCCTATCCTTCTCCACTTTGTTTATGAGCGTGTAAGGAATTTCTGCACCTTTTGTGGCTCCATTCTTCATGGGGCCGCTGAGTGTGTGCAACACGCTGAGGCCCTTCGTAATCAGAGACGTGTTCCTGGATCTCCTCTCCCTCCTTTCCCGGAAGTTAACATCCACCCTCGCCCATCTCCTCAGCGAAACAACTGTCCTGGAGTTTTACCAACCCCGATGATCCCTCCTGCTCTACGCACCCTGGTCCGGAGTTTTACCAACCCCGATGATCCCTCCTGCTCTACGCACCCTGGTCCCTGATGATTTCTTGCAAGATATTCGCTATGCCCCAGACCCACTTTGGGATTATTATCTGCGTCAAGATGGACCTAGTGGTATTCAACGTCGCTCAAACCCAGACCCAGCACCTGTGAGTCAGGAAAGACAGGAGGGGCATAACCATCCTCCACCTCAGCACGAACATGGTCCTAATGATCACAGATCGATTCTTGTCCCTGGATTTAGGATCCTTGTTCCATCCCCGATGTCTTCAAGTTCAAGCTCAGACATTCAAATCCTTAATGAAGCTGACTTTCCAGACCTACCCAACCTTGCTGTTCCCCCTCTAAATGCCCCTTTACCTCCTCTCCGAATTCCATCTCCCCACCTTTCTCCATCTCCCATTCGTCAAGCCCATCCTTTACCTCTGGAAGTCTCATCTGAGGACAGCTCGTAGTCTCTTATTCCTCCTAGTCGTCTTCTCAATGACAAACGTGTGCCCCCTGCTCGATCAACGAAACCTTCCCTTGAGGATGATGATTTATCCTCTGGTCTGAACCTGTCTCTGGCTACCAAGAAGAGAAAAACACAAGAAGCATCATCAAGCTCTATAAGCTCGTTACGTTCGAAGGAAGAAGGATCCTTCAATGGCTGATAAAGGAAAGGGAGTGGTGGTCTCCCCAAGGCCACCAAGTGAGCCATGATCGTGTTACACTGAACTGTCAAGGCCTCCGGAGCCCTCTGACAGTTCCATACCTTAGGCAGCTTTGCCGTATCAATAATCTGAACGTAGTTATGTTAGTAGAAACTAAGAACAATAATGCGTTTGTAGCATCGGTAGCTCGATCCCTATCTTTTAGTTATTTTCATATTATCCCTGCAGTAGGAACTAGTGGCGGCGCAGCTTTCTTTTAGAAATCTTCTGTTTCGGTTTCCTTCATTTCGCCACCTACCTTAAACATGTCTTTAATGAAGTTGTCTTGTTTGTCTTCTTCTTGTCCTTCATTTAATGTTGCTTATATCTATGGTCCCCCCTTAGCCTCTAACCGCAAGAATCTTTGGCTTCATCTAATTAATAACACTGACTCTAAGGCTGCATTCAAGGACCCGTGTATCTTTATTGGTGACTTTAATGATCTCGCCCACCCTAAGGACAAAAGAGGTGGACCTCCAAGAACTGTGGCAAGTTGCAAACTCTTCCAATCTCTGCTGTCAGCCCTCTCACTTCATCACCTCAAGACCATTGGTGGACGTTTCACGTGGTTTGGCATCAGGCACTCCCACCAGGTCCAGACGACAATTGACAAGGCATATGCCAATCCACAATGGCTCAATATGTTCCCAACGACGTTCGTTAGAAACTTGGATTGGATGGGTTCTGATCATAAGCCGATCCTGATGCGTACGAAGAATAAAGACTTTAGAAGCATCAAACCCTTTTACTTCAATAGCTCTCTCTCTCGAAACCCAAGATTTAGGGAGTTCCTCAAGGAACACTGGGACGAGCTTAGGCAAACCCCCCAAGAGCTGTCTTTACCGGGTCAACTTCTTCAACTCCAAAAGGTTATCTCGGATTGGCAAGAGAATAATGTCTCGAATAATGCTAGGTGGATCGAAGCTCTTCAGAGAGAACTACAGTCATTGTACAAGGCCTTTCCGCTGGACCTCCCTCGCATTAAGGAAACTAAAGAATCACTTGAACAATTTGTGTTACTTGAAGAGGAATATTGGCGGAATAAGAGTAGAATGTTGTGGTTACGATACGGGGATAAAAACACCCATTTTTTCCACGCCAAAACGAAGCAAAGAAGGCAAAAAAACTCCATTCTTGCGCTTCAAGCAAACGACGGGAGTATTACGCACGACCAGTCTCGAATGAAAAGCATTCTCCACGACCATTACAAGCATATATACACGGACCCAATGCCATGGCGAGATGAGGATCCTTTCCCTAACATGTGCCCGGTTGTTACTCCTGACACGAATGCATACTTGCTGGCTCCTGTCACTGCCGAGGAAGTTAAAAGAGCAACTTTCAGTATGCACCCTAATAAAGCTCCTGGGCCCGACGGCTTTTCCCCTGCCTTCTACCAACACCATTGGGAGCTCCTTGGTGAGCAAGTCACTCAATTCGTCCAAGGATTCTTAAACACTGGCTTGCTTGAGGAGGGAGTTAACCACACTCTCATTTGCCTTATCCCTAAGGTGTCACCCCCTATCTTACCTTCTCACTTCCGCCCTATTAGCCTCTGTAACGTCCTTTACCAAATTACATCCAAAGTGCTAGCTAATAGACTTAAAGGCTATCTCCCCTCGATTATTTCTCCAAACCAGTCCGCTTTCCTCCCGGGGCGGAACATAACTGACAACGTGCTTGTTGCGCATGAACTTCTTCATTCTTTAAGGACTAGAAAAAGAAAGGATGCTTTTATGGCTCTAAAGTTAGACATATCTAAGGCTTCCGATAAGGTTCGATGGGGTTACCTCCGTTTTCTGCTTCTTAAACTGGGTTTTCACCAGAGATGGGTTGATCTTGTCATGACGTGTGTTCAGTCTGTCTCTTATGCCATTTTGGTTAATGGTATTCCGGGAGAGATTATCAGACCCTCTTGTAGTATCCGCCAAGGTGACCCTATCTCGCCTTATTTGTATCTCCTTTGCTCTGAAGGGCTTTCACACTTGCTTTCTTCTGCCACCACTCAGTTTTACCTCACCGGATTTAAAGCTGCCATCACCGCACCCCCTATCACCCACCTTTTCTTCGCGGATGATTCCCTCTTTTTCTGCAAGGCAACTCATAGAGAGGGTTTACATTTGAAATCTCTCCTTGAAAGCTATGCCAGACTTAGTGGCCAGGCAGTCAACTTCTCCAAATCAGCCATTTCATTTAGCTTTATGCCTTCTGCTTTCGAGAGACAAGCAGGCAGTCAACTTCTCCAAATCAGCCATTTCATTTAGCTTTATGCCTTCTGCTTTCGAGAGACAAGCTCTGGCTGATTTAATGGGTATCCCCACTATTGGCGGAATTGGCTTTTATCTTGGGCTTCCAGACTTCAATGGCAGATCCCTCACATCATGCTTCTCTTACCTATTAGACAAAGTTAGATCCAAGCTTCGTGACTGGACGCATAACCTTCTAAACCATGCTGGAAAAGAAGTCCTCATTAAAGCTGTTATCCAATCCATTCCCACTTACGCCATGCAGTGCTTCAAACTGCCTATGACACTGCTGCACGACATTCAAAAGCTCATCAGGTCCTTTTGGTGGAAATCGAATGGAAAGGATTCATCTTTGGCTTGGGTTCAATGGTCTAAGGTAGCTGCTCCAAAATTCCTAGGTGGGATCGGGTTTAGGAATTTATCTGATTTTAACTCAGCTCTACTTGCTAAGCAAGTTTGGCGTCTGATCACGAAGCCTACTACTTTGCTTGCTAAGGTTTTTAGAGCTAAGTATTACAGAACGGGCATCTGTTTCATTCTTCTCTGAAGAAATCAGCAAGTTACGCTTGGAAAAGCATCTCCTCTGTAATCCCTCTAATTCAGATGCATACTCTGAGAAAGGTGGGACCAGGTACGGACATTCTTGTTTGGTCTGATTCATGGCTGCTTACTGTCCCCCCAAGACCGCCTAGACCTGCATCTGGCTCACAATCTTCGCTGATTCACCACCCCGCTCAGTTAATGATCCCCAACACAAGATGCTGGGATCATAGCGCTCTTCAAGGCTTTATACACCCTCATGACATCCCACTAGTTCTTAATGCAGCACCCAGCCCTAATGCACGTTTTGATAAAGCTATATGGACCTTGACGGCCAATGCACAATACACTGCTAAGTCTGGTGCACGTTTTGATAAAGCTATATGGACCTTGACGGCCAATGCACAATACACTGCTAAGTCTGGGTACAATGCTCTTCAGAAACAGAGAGCCCTTGCGCATCTTCCTTCATCATCGGCTCCCAATATTGTTGCTACACTTTGCAAACAGCTCTGGAACTTCTCCTGCTCACCTAAGTTAAAGCTTTTCTGGTGGAAGGTGATCCATGATGGTTTACCTACTTCGAGAAAGCTACTTCAGAGAAAGATCCCGGTTGATGATACATGTTTACTGTGTGGGAACCACGTCGAAAGCCTGTTTCACTTAATGGTGACATGTCCTGTCTCAAAGGAAATCTGGTCCTTCTTGATACCTGATGCACATTCTAAGATTCATTTATCTCATCTTGATTTTGTGGATCACCTATGGAGGTCTAGTAAGAGAGGTGATAGTCCTTTATGCTTATTCATTGGATGGCAGATTTGGAAGGCTCGGAATGAGTTAGTATTCAATAACTTAAGAGTCCCTATCCCTACTATTCTTGATCAAGCCATCTCAGACCACTCCCTTTGGCTCTCTTGCGGTAGACCCCTGATAGGCTCAGAAAGCTTCTCAGGTTTCACCTAGAATAATCTAGGAGTTTAACCCGTCTGAAA
>CM071717.1:13278395-13289323 GCA_036630335.1 Physaria fendleri | reverse complement strand
AGGAAGTTAACATGATTTAGAAAATTTAAAATCGACGGTCGGATCAACATGAGGTGCCACGTGTCGCGATCTTCTTCTTCGTTACAGTCTTCGTTTTGTCCACCGGTGCTCTTTTTCTCCGATCGATTTCGTAGATTGTTCATCTCTTGCGTCGCAGCTCTTTCTTCATTATTCTCCTTCGTCTCTCCAATTATGTGTTCCTTTCCTCGCGCAGATCTGTTCAGTTTTTCAGATCCTATACCCAAGACTCGTAAGTTTCTTCTTCTGGCTTGGTTAGGTCTCTTCTCTAAATTCATCGGAATCTTGGAATTTTGGCTATCTCTCTCTGCACTGGTTTCTTCGTGTAGTAGTTCTTTTGTGTATCTCTGAGATTTTTTCTCCCGATCTTGTGTTTTTGCGTTCTTGGCGATTCTTCGTTTATCTTGTTCAAGCTCTTTCTTCTGCTCTTATCCCGCCTGGTTTTCTAAGTCATTTGATCAGTTACTGTTCTTGCCTCCTTCAAAAAGATGAATTCAGGTCAATTTGCTGGGAACATCTCAGGCTCTGGTAAATTTGATAATAATGTTCAGCCAGAGATACCTGATCAGATGAATCAGAACACAAAATCAGGATACACAAATCAACGCTTGGGAAGCATCTCAGATCCCAGTGCTAATCCGTTATACATTCATAGCGCAGATCATGCAGGCATCACTTTAGTTTCTAGCAAGCTTACTGGATTGAAGAATTTCAGTAGTTGGAAAATGTTAATGATCATGGCTCTTCGTGGCAGAAATAAACTGGTTTTTGTAGATGGTACTTATCCTGACTTACCTGAAGACCACCCTATGGATCTTGGTTCAGATGCAACAACATAATTTGCACTTGGATAATCAACTATGTTGATGCTCAGATTTCCCAAAGCATAATGTATAGAGATATAGCCAGAGAAATGTGGAATGACATCAATGACCAGTTCAAACAAAGCGATGGCCCTAGAAATGCTGAAATCAAACAGCAACTTTTCACTGAGGTTCAAGGCCAAAGAACTGTCAGTGAGTATTAATACTAGACTCAAACAGCTTTGGGAGGAACTCAAAAACCATCAAGTCCCTTATAGCTGCTGTTGTGAACGCCCCCAATGCGGAACTTAGAAAATAGCAAATCAGTTGGTTCGTCTGCCGGCGTGGACTAGTATCATTTCCAGATAATAGGTTTTAAACAATACATAAACCATAAAAACAAGCCACACAGGCAGATAAAGTTCTTTAAAAACATCAACAGCGATAAAAGCATACAAATCATCCAAACCATCGGAGTTTAAAATACAGCAACAAAAAACGTTAGGCGTTTTAAAAGTCCTTTCAGATCCTTACAACAAAACACCGGTTACAAATCTACAGCTGGGTTAACCGTCCTCCTTTCCTCTTACACTTGCACCTAACCTTAAAGGATGAGCTCGGGTCAGCATGAATATGAGTGAGTAAACATTACCCCACCCAAGATAACTATAATCCCGACTCAACCTAGAAAATCCACACGTGAGGTCTAATGCAAGAAACCAAGAATGACACAAGAACATGGTAACCTGCACGTAGACCACTCGTGTGCACCTCTAGGCCTCATCCAAGATCTTACCTATGGTCATACAAATCAACAACAACAATCACATAACCAATACAAGCACACATGGACAACCACGCGCATATCTAACAACCCTAACACACGCAATCAGGTAATGATACGCAATTTAAGCCACAAACAATAATGCAATAACCCCGGCAAAACTTCCCGAGCCCATGGAAACAACAACGCTTGCCCCTAGTTTACTCACTGACTACCCTTGAAGTCTCTGAACCACCACAGCGATACAAAACCCGAGAAACCCCTCTGATTTGCCATCGAAGCCTCGTTGGACCACCACCCGCCGACGTGGTATTCGCCGGAAACGCCGCCGGAGATCACCGGAAAATCTCCACCACAGCGATCCTCTTCTTTTCTTCTCCTCTTTCCTCCTTCGCACCGATTTCTTCTTCTTCTTCCTCTCTCTCTCTCTCATACTTTCTCTTTCTCCGCCGTTTCCCCTCACCCGCGACACTCCTCTCTCTTTCCCTTTTTTTCCTTCTTTCTCCTCTCTTTTCTCCTTCTCGGCCTTCTCCCTCACCTTCGAAACATTCTTCCTTCTCCGATTCTTCCTTCTCCGCCGCGAGTTACACTCGCGAAACTTTTTCTTATTTTTCCGGCCAAACCGCTTATCGTCAACTCGATCAACTCACGTCACTAAAATCAGCACCTTCTCTTCTCCAAGAATCCGCCTTTGCATGTAGGTTTGTCGCCAGAATTTTTCGCCGCCGCCGCCGGAGAAGTAGAGAGAGAGAAGAGAGATTTTTGAGTAGAGAGAGAGAGCGAGAAAGTTTAAAATGGGGTAAAAAGGGTAAATTCCCTATTTTTATAGTCTCTTCCCCGCTCGCGGTAAAAATCTTCCCCAGTTGGTTCGTCTGCCGGCGTGGACTAGTATCATTTCCAGATAATAGGTTTTAAACAATACATAAACCATAAAAACAAGCCACACAGGCAGATAAAGTTCTTTAAAAACATCAACAGCGATAAAAGCATACAAATCATCCAAACCATCGGAGTTTAAAATACAGCAACAAAAAACGTTAGGCGTTTTAAAAGTCCTTTCAGATCCTTACAACAAAACACCGGTTACAAATCTACAGCTGGGTTAACCGTCCTCCTTTCCTCTTACACTTGCACCTAACCTTAAAGGATGAGCTCGGGTCAGCATGAATATGAGTGAGTAAACATTACCCCACCCAAGATAACTATAATCCCGACTCAACCTAGAAAATCCACACGTGAGGTCTAATGCAAGAAACCAAGAATGACACAAGAACATGGTAACCTGCACGTAGACCACTCGTGTGCACCTCTAGGCCTCATCCAAGATCTTACCTATGGTCATACAAATCAACAACAACAATCACATAACCAATACAAGCACACATGGACAACCACGCGCATATCTAACAACCCTAACACACGCAATCAGGTAATGATACGCAATTTAAGCCACAAACAATAATGCAATAACCCCGGCAAAACTTCCCGAGCCCATGGAAACAACAACGCTTGCCCCTAGTTTACTCACTGACTACCCTTGAAGTCTCTGAACCACCACAGCGATACAAAACCCGAGAAACCCCTCTGATTTGCCATCGAAGCCTCGTTGGACCACCACCCGCCGACGTGGTATTCGCCGGAAACGCCGCCGGAGATCACCGGAAAATCTCCACCACAGCGATCCTCTTCTTTTCTTCTCCTCTTTCCTCCTTCGCACCGATTTCTTCTTCTTCTTCCTCTCTCTCTCTCTCATACTTTCTCTTTCTCCGCCGTTTCCCCTCACCCGCGACACTCCTCTCTCTTTCCCTTTTTTTCCTTCTTTCTCCTCTCTTTTCTCCTTCTCGGCCTTCTCCCTCACCTTCGAAACATTCTTCCTTCTCCGATTCTTCCTTCTCCGCCGCGAGTTACACTCGCGAAACTTTTTCTTATTTTTCCGGCCAAACCGCTTATCGTCAACTCGATCAACTCACGTCACTAAAATCAGCACCTTCTCTTCTCCAAGAATCCGCCTTTGCATGTAGGTTTGTCGCCAGAATTTTTCGCCGCCGCCGCCGGAGAAGTAGAGAGAGAGAAGAGAGATTTTTGAGTAGAGAGAGAGAGCGAGAAAGTTTAAAATGGGGTAAAAAGGGTAAATTCCCTATTTTTATAGTCTCTTCCCCGCTCGCGGTAAAAATCTTCCCTAAATTCCCTATTTTTATAGTCTCTTCCCCGCTCGCGGTAAAAATCTTCCCCGAGACTAAAACGTGCGTGTTTCTTCTGTAACTGAACCTGTTCTGATCCTCTGCAGACCCGTTCTTCAGTTCTGACCTTTCTGAGCCCACTGATAGCCTGGAATACGGAATTACGTTTTCCCCCAAACCCCAGGATTGTACACTTCTGAATAGACCATCTTACCCTCTAGTCCCACAGATTCCTTTGACATTCTTCTGGGACTTCTTAAAATTGCCCTTCAGCCCCCTAATCTTTATTCCAGGGTGATCTCCGCTTCCCAGCACTTCCAAATACCGGTAGACAAACTGCTATTGTAACACGGGGGTTACATTCTTAATGGGTTTGAATGACTCCTATAAGAATACTAGAGGTCAGATATTGATGATGGAACCTAAACCATCCTTGGTGAAAGTCTTCAATCTCATTCTCAAGAAGAAAGGCAAAGGGAATGACAAGTATTCAAGCGACCAATGTTCCAGTCTTTCAAGCGTCTCCCACAGAATTCTCAAAACGTGTCTGTCCTTCCTGAGGAATCTCTCATAGCAGCATATGGATATAACAAAGGAAAATCTAGGCCGGCCTGTTCTCATTGTGGAGTAATTGGACATACTATCAATAGATGTTACAAACTTCATGGATACCCTCCGGGATATAAGGGCCAGAACAAGAACAATCAACACAACCAAAACACAAACCAAAACAATTAAGGAAATATCAGAAAGGAGAATGTGGCCAGTGTGATTGTTCAGACTATTCCTAATAATCCGCAGAAGCAACCTATCAAAGATACTCCTAATCAGTCTATTGCTTTATCTTCAAATCAGACTAAAATCAATACACAGACTAGTACCTATCAATTGGCATCCGGTATTCCAATCTTCATGTTTTATCTTCTGTCAAATGTGATAATGAATTGAATCTTGATAAACATAGCTGGATTATTGACACTGGTGCTAGTTGTCATGTTTTCTATGATCTTAGTAGATTAGATAGAGTATAGTTTGTTTCCAATACATATGTGACTCTTCCTGATAGTACTAGAATCAATGTTGAAGTAGCTGGCACTGTCACTATTTCTCATGCTTTGATCTTGCATTCAGTTTTATATGTTCCTTAGTTTAATTATAATCTGTTGAGCATTAGTGCACTAATCCGAGATAGTCCAATCTCAGTTTTTTTTTTCTTCTGAGGGTTGCTATATGTATCCTCATGATGACAATAATAAGCAGGTGTTTACTCCGGAGTTGATGATTGGTAAAGGAGAACTAAAGCACAATCTCTATGTTTTAGATTCTCAGAAAAACAATCATCAACATTCAGTCTTCCATATCAGTTCTAATACTTGGTTCTCAGAAAAACAATCATCAACATTCAGTCTTCCATATCAGTTCTAATACTTGGCACCAACGCTTGGGACATCCTTCATTTCAGAGAATACAGGCGCTTTCTAAAATTCTTGGTATTAATTGTAAAGACAATTTTTGTTCTGTTTGTCCTTTGGCAAAACAGAAGAAACCTTCTTTTCCCTCTTTGAACAATATTACTCCTAATGCTTTTGATCTTCTTCATATTGATGCTTGGGGCCCTTTTAATGTTCTAACTCCTGAAGGTTTCAAATACTTTCTAACAATTGTGGATGATCATAGTAGGGTGACTTGGATTTATCTAATGAGGTGTAAAAGTGCAGCGTCACATGTATTTCCAGACTTTTTAAGCATGATAGAGACTCAATTCAACACCAAGGTGAAAGGTATTAAAACTGACCATGCCGCTGAATTAAATTTTGATAGATTATTGAGGTCAAAGGAATTGTTCTTAAATTTCCTTGTCCTTATACTCCACAAAAAAATTATGTTGTGGAGAGAAAGCATCAACACATATTGAATGTGGCAAGATCCCTAATGTTTCAATCAAATGTTCCTTTGGAACATTGGGGTGACTGTGTTCTCACTGCCGTATATCTCATTAATAGAGTTCCCTGTCCTATTTTAAATCAAAAGTCTCTTTATGAAGTGTTAACTAACAAAATTCCAAGTTATGAACACTTGAGAACCTTTGGATGCTTGTGTTTTAATTATACATTGACCAAGGAAAGGCACAAATTCTCTAAAAGAGAAACTACTTGCATATTCCTTGGATATCCACCGAATCATAGGGGATATAAGGTCATGAACATTGAAGATAAGTGTTAGTCGTAATGTTATCTTCAATTAGAATATTTTTCCTTGCAAAGAATCTCCACAGGTTGTAGATATCTTTACTATTTACTGAAGAGGTCTTACCTGCAGTAATACAGGATAATTCATTCCCGGCTAATCTAGACCCAGGATAGGGCTGATGGTATTATTTCCTCTGATGAAGTCACGGATGTTGAGGGTAGTATGAACATAGATTCTGAAACTGATATTAATCATCCTCATACTGATATGCATCATGTTAATATTTCTGAAGATCATGATGATGTCCTTGAAACTAATGTTCATGAAGATAATGTTCAGGTGTTGGATAATAACCTCCAGGCGAATGAGTTTATGTTCCTGATAACCACATTCCAGTTCTTAAAGAGAATATTGAAGCAGACATTGATCCTGCTCCGGTTCAAAACTTTAAAAATGTTGGTATTGACAATATCAATGAACAAGTCACAAATGCAAACAAGAGAATAAAACGTCAAAGCAAGGTGTCTTCTTATTTGAATGATTACCACTGTTATTTGTTACACGACTGAGGTTCTTTTATTTCTCATTCAAAACCATACCACTTCTTATCCAATTTCTTCAGTTCTGTCTTATAATATTATATCCTCTAAAAACCATACCACTTCTTATCCAATTTCTTCAGTTCTGTCTTATAATATTATATCCTCTACATATAAGAATTACATTTTGTCCATTAGCACTAATACAGTTCCTAAGAGTTACAGAGAAGCCATTAAATCTGTGGAGTTTATAGAGGCAATGCATTCAAAGATGGACTCTTTAACAGGTAACAAAACTTGGACTATCTGTGATCTCCCTCCAGGTAAGCATCCAGTTGGTTGTAAGTGGAACTATACCCTTAAATTTATCCCTGATGGTAGTATAGAAAGACACAAGGCTAGATTAGTAGCAAAAGGGTATACCCAACTTGAAGGTTTATATTACTTTGATACTTTCTCTCCTGTTGCTAAAGTGGGAACTTTTAGAATCCTATTGAAATTAGCTGCTGTTAATAATTGGTTTATAAATCAGTTAGACATTGATGTTCTTAATGGGGTTTAGATGAAGAAATATACATGACCATTCCTGAAGGTTATTCTGAATTAACAGGTCATTCTCACACAAAAGAACAAGTCTGCAGTCTTCATAAAGCCATTTAGGGACTCAAGCAAGCATCACGATAATGGAATCAAATGCTATCTTCTGTGATTACGGATGCAGGTTTTGAAAGAGCTCATTCAGATCATTCTTTATTCATCAGGGAAAGGTCAGGTATATTTACTGCAATTCTTGTGTATGTTGATGATATCCTCATTGTAGGAAACAATGATATTGAAATTGAGAAATTCAAAGACCACCTGAAATCTGTCTTTAAACTAAGGGACTTAGGTCCAGCAAAGTACTTTCTTGGTTTTGAAATTGCCCGGACAACATCAGGAATCTCAATCAATCAAAGGAAGTACACACTTGAACTTCTAGAAGAAATTGGATACCTTGGCTGCACACCAATCAATGTACCAATGGATCCTAATGTCAAACTTTCAGATTCTACAGGTGATATCCTTCCTGAACCATCTTTATATCGCATAATTATAGGCCGCTTACTATACTTAACTCACATCCGCCCTGACATAACGTTTGCAGTTCATAAACTTAGCCAATTTATGGCTAATCCAAGAACTACTCACTTACAAGCTGCTTACAGGGTCCTCAGATACTTGAAACAAAAAACTACTCACTTACAAGCTGCTTACAGGGTCCTCAGATACTTGAAACAAAATCCTGAACAAGGGTTATTTTACTCTTCAGATCATGACATCAAACTCACGGCCTTCTCAGATGCTGACTGGGTAACTTGCCCTGACACTAGAAGATCTGTAACAGGTTATTGTATGTTTTTAGGCAAATCTCTAGTGTCATGGAAATCAAAGAAACAACACACGGTTTCAAGGAGCAGTTCTGGGTCTGAATATCGAGCATTAGTTAATGCTACTTGTGAGATAGTCTGGATTACAGCTTTACTTCATGATCTCAGATGTATCCCTACCTCTTCCCCAGCTCTTTATTGTGATAATCAATCCGCTTTACATATAGTTAATAATCCAGTTTATCATGAAAGAACAAAACACATTGAAAATGACTGTCATGTAGTTAGGGAAAGACTACAATCAGGATTTTTAAAGCTCCTTCATGTCAACTACTGTCATGTAGTTAGGGAAAGACTACAATCAGGATTTTTAAAGCTCCTTCATGTCAACTCCTCAAATCAAATAGCAGATATCTTCACCAAACCAGTCCAATCATCAATCTTCAAGAGTCTCACTTCCAAGATGGGTCTCCATAATCTACCCTAAACCTTAAACCCTAAACCTTCCATCTTGAGGAGAGGGTATAGGATTTATAAAGTTTAGTTGGTTTAATCTGTTTGGGAGGGTATAGGATTTATAAAGTTTAGTTGGTTTAATCTGTTTGGTTATTTTTCTATTATACTAAACCGGATTATGGTTTAGTATATATTGTAAGTTTGTTGGTTCCGTTAGAGTAAGTTGAACATTTAGATTTCATTCTCTCTTTGAGCTGTTCTTGTGGCTCATGAGAGAATCATTATCTCTCTCACTGTAATCGACATTTTTGATCCTTCAATAAACAGAGTTTTTCTTCTAATACATGTTTAATTGGCATTCTTCTAGATGAATTACATAAAACATAAGCGATTATGGTAATATATGTTTTCTTCTAGATGAATTACATAAAACATAAGCGATTATGGTAATATATGTTGAAAATCAAATTAGTTAAGATTTTCAACATACTTTTTACTATTTTCATAGATCAAGAATACTTTTACTCATAAAATACAATAATTAATTACAAATATATATATATACATATATTTTTTTGTATGTTTAAAAATTGTCATTCCTTATAATAAAGCTCCACATGACTAGTCACTCAACAATTATTTGGGTTTGTTCAACATACTTTTTACTATTTTCATAGATCAAGAATACTTTTACTCATAAAATACAATAATTAATTACAAATATATATATATACATATATTTTTTTGTATGTTTAAAAATTGTCATTCCTTATAATAAAGCTCCACATGACTAGTCACTCAACAATTATTTGGGTTTGCTCTCACCAGTTGCAATGTACCATTTGCCAAAATATTTTGTTAAAAATATTCTCTTTTCCAAAGTCATGAATCTGGATTTGGATATCCTTTTATTTATATTTTGGTCAAATTTGACCTTCTTTTTCTGTCAAGAAAATTTGACCTTATATAAGAGAAATATGCCCCAAAATACAAATTATGTAAAAGTTAAGGGTGTCAAAATGGGTTGAAATTAATAGTTCAACCTATTAGAGTGTATCGGTTCAGTAAACCAGAAGTCAATTTTTATTCTGATTATTTTGACTAAACCAGCTATTTCTATTAAGTATAAATACTATGTCTTTAACAACTTTTTGTTTTTATCGAATAACAAACTTTCATTTCTTCATCTTTTCTCTCTTATTATCTCAAGCTTGATTCAGTGGATTCATGGTGATTTTGAGTTTTAATATGGTATCAGAGCTTATTTTCAGCTTAATTTCACCTTGATATCGAGTAATCGATATGAGATAAGATCAGAGTTTGCTTCTCAAAGTTCTGGTTATTCGAAGCTTCAATTCTTCATTTTTCTTTCAGATCTACTAGTTTCTTTTACTTCTCTGATCTAGAATTGCAGCGATTTTCAGATTTTGTGGTGTAATTGCAGTGATTTTTCGGATTTGATTTTCTGAGATGGTGTCGCAAGGTGATTTCGATGTTTCGACACAGCATACGTCTTCGCTTACTGATCCTTACGAAAATTCTCTCTACATTCATAGTTCAGATCAACCAGGTATTTCTCTTGTTTCAGAAAGGTTGACTGGTTTAGAAAACTTCAACAGATGGCGTTGATCTTTGTTAAAGACCTTAGGAGCAAAAAATAAGATAGTTCTAGTGAATGAATATTATCAGGAATTAGCTGAACCACATCCTGATTATAATTTTTGGTTTAGATGTAACAATGTGTTGTGTACTTGGATTGTTAATATTGTATCTCCTTCGATTGCTAAAAGCATCATGTATCTAAACACGGCTCATGAGATGTGGTTACATATTCATGAACAATTTAAGCAGAGTGATGGTCCAAGAACAGCTGAAGTCAAACAACAAATATTTTCTGAAGTTCAACGAAACAGTACAGTAAGTGAGTACTACACTCGTTTGAAAAAGTTATGGGAAGAATTGAAGAATTATCAAAGTGCTTTAATCTGTTGTTGTGGGAAGAACAATTGTCAAACATTGAAGAACATATCAGATAGAGAAGAGCAAGATAAAGTTTTGAAGTTTTTAATGGGTTTGAATGATTCTTTTACTGCAGTTAGGGGACAAATTCTAATGATGGATCCCAAACCTAGCATCAATAAAGTTTTCAATCTTGTGACACAGGAAGAAAGACAAAAGATGATGAAAAGTGGTGCTGCTCTAAAGACTTCTACTCCGGTTTTCCAAACATCAGTCTCAGAGAATGATGCCTTAGTTGCTACATACTCAGGTGGTAATAATGCAGGAAGAGGAAGAGGAAGACCTTATTGTTCTCACTGTGGAGCATATGGTCATACTATTAATAAGTTCTACAAAATCCATGGATATCCACCTGGATATATCAATCAAAACCGGTTCAGAAGGAACATTCTACCAATATGATAGTTCAAGAGCAATCATCTCAACATTCTACCAATATGATAGTTCAAGAGCAATCATCTCCAAGTCTGACTATTTTGGATCCGCGGGGTTATTGCCTAGGGATGGTTACAACTGATCAAGTGCAGCAACTTCTAAGCATGCTTAGTACTAACAATGGTTTTAAGCATGAC
>CM071717.1:13168346-13194415 GCA_036630335.1 Physaria fendleri | reverse complement strand
CAGAGGCCTCATATGGTTCCTCATGAAAATAAAACAGCCCGTTAGGCCCAAATACTGATCTACAGTCCATGACTGAGAATAACAGAAACAATACCCAATACAAAATATATAGCCCATATTCTGAAGTTGAAAAGGTTAATGGGTCCAGCGGCCCAAAAAACCCATCAAATCTTAGCATAGCCCATGAGCCCACTTCCCTGATTAGGGTTTTTGCAAAAGACTGTATCTTCCTTGTGGCCTCCCGCCGCTGAGTCAACTTCCGGTTCCGGAGAAGATCCGGAATTTTGTTGATGTCGCGTGATACTTTAGGAACGTGAAACAGTTTAGAGGATATGTTGTAAAACGTGCCGGACTTCCGTGAGCCACGGTAACCGGGAAAGACAGCCACATAAAAGCGGTGAAAGATCTGATACTTGATCAGAAAAGTTCTCTGGTAATTACAACCAGGAGATGGCATAAAAGCGGTGAAAGATCTGATACTTGATCAGAAAAGTTCTCTGGTAATTACAACCAGGAGATGGGGAAGAGAGGATGAAGAAATCTGGATCCCCGCCATCGATTTCCAAGGGTAAACTCAAAGCCACAGAAGTTCTTAAAACAGTTGTACCAAGGCTTGAGAAAAAGACATCTAATTTGTCGTGACTTTGAGCCGCGAGAGGAGGACGCCAAGATCTTTCCACAGTGCTTATGAAGTGACTGTGACCACCAGTCGCACACGGGGAGAAGGCCATGGGTGTGGTGATGGAGATTCGAACCCTATGAGGAGCTCTGGTCCAGGCCAAACGCCAACTCATCGGGGTGGTTGATGGGAGAGATGATCTTCGGCAAAGAGCCGAGACAAACATGGATGCGGCTAGGTGAACCCTGTCTGAAATGGTTGATGGGAGAGATGATCTTCGGCAAAGAGCCGAGACAAACATGGATGCGGCTAGGTGAACCCTGTCTGAAACTGCGGAGGAGATCCAACGAGCACGGAAAGGGGTGGCTTGTGGCGGAGAGGTTCTCGAGATGGGAGGAAAGAGAGGTGGAAGAAGGAGCAACATGAAAAAGAAAACACGGAGAATCCCCGGGTGACGGCGGTGAAGACCTCCGCCGCCCAAAGAGGGTGGATGGTGATCGGAAAACAGCTCTAAAACTTACCTGAGGAATAGTGCCTGGGAGCATCTACTTCGTTTTTCATTGATTTCTTTGATGCTAAAACAATTGTTCTTCTACAGTTTCAACAAAAAAAGAATGTTATAATTTTTATCGAAAAATTATGGTTGTATATTATCTTCAAAATAAACCCATAAGTAGTACGGGTCCAATTTCTAATGTATACAAGGAATAAAAGACTAACCTAAGGACATTTCTATAGATAATCAAAATTAATAATAATGTATACCTATTAGAAAATATAGAAATCAAATCTCAAACATCACATTAAAAATAGAAGTAAATGTCTTTTAGAAACCAAGTACAAAACTAAAAATAGCACATATAAAAGGGAATCATATAAATATTATCTTCTAATTGTATTAAATAGCTTTGGGTCCGATTGGTTGGGATTGTGACTTTTAATGATGTTGTTGTACACTTTTGTGTGCTGTAATTTTAGAATTATGATTATAAATTTAGTTTGTTATAGTTTTAGGTTTATCTATTAAAGTCGTAGAATTAAATATACTTTTTAGTAAATACGATTATGATTTTTGATTAAAAAAAAGAAATCATAAAATAACTAAAATATTACATAAATAGTGTTTCTAAACCTTTTTCTAAAAAAATGTTTTTTCCAAAATCCAAAATCATAAATTTTGGATTTTTATTATATAAAAAAATCATCAAAGTTACTTTCGTTTTTAAAAGTGATTTTAGTTTTGAAAAATATTTATAAAAATTAATTGATTTGAAATCAAAGGTATATATCTTTTTTTTTTTTTTGTCAACAGGTATATATCTTTATTACTTCAATTTTAATGTCCTGAATATAAAGTGGCTTAAAAAAACAACCAATAAGCTTTTATCTTTGGGTCAATGCAAAAAGATAAATATTTACTATATATATATGATAATTAATTACATTTGCGAAATTACAACTTATGATAATTAATTGGAAAGAAAATCTCATTTTCATTAATTGCCGGTAACAAACTCATTTATAAATTAATATGCATCCAGCAAATTTAAATATGACTCTTCTCCCTCAACACTATTATACTTCTTAAACCAAACCATCAACTAAGCTAGTCTTTTTTATGCATCAAAGACATCAAGTCTGAGCCGTTTGCTTGGAGGTCAAAGTCGACTTGGAGTTCTTCATTTAAAACTGCTATGCTAACAGGATAATTGGTTCAATCACCTTTATATTTTAAATGAAAAATTGATTTATTTAGGTTTTAATAGTCAGTTATATTTTGATGCCTCACCTGCATTTGCATTTGACGAGATATTGCTACCAGTGTTACTTAACTCTTTGTATAGAGATACCAAAACCCTAAACCCTAAATGTAGAAGGCGTCCAAATCATATTCCAAAATTTGAGATGCATTTCCAACGATCCATCACAATTGCGTCTTTTATACTGAAGTATGTCTAAATACCAAAAATGATGGATGCGTCGCAATTTGCAACATAATTAAGACACCGCGTGGTTAATGTGATTGATGTTTAACGGTTGTTTTAGTTAATTTAATTCATAAATTGTTATCTAAAATACGTTCTCAAATAAGGTTGTTTTAGTTAATTTAATTCATAAATTGTTATCTAAAATACGTTCTCAAATAATTAATATCGCTAAAACGACAAAAAAAGAAAAGAAAAAAATTACCAAAACATTACAATTTTGTCATTAATTCTGAAACGCATTTGTGACGTCCTGATCTTTCAATATAGTTTTTTTCATTAACGGTGACCTTTTTTCGTGATATAAAAGCGATACATGTCCCAATTCATCTAATTTATGTCTCAAATACTCCCCAAATTCCTACTTATACATCCCAAACGTCTATCTTAATTAGATATGTTTTCTTGTAGTGCAAGCTATTGGAAAATAGGATCAGCCCTCATGACTCATGCTACAGTAGTATATATTACTATTAGTATTTATAGGACCAAATGCTCAGAGACTAATGATACAATATTACAGTATACTATAAAATGTAGTGTATGAAATGAAGAAAAGATGACGGTAAGAGTTTGTTGTAAATACTAGAACTAATCGCGATTATAAACAATGTATACAATGAATAAAAGACTAACATAGGGATATATCTTCTTGACAAAAAATGATATTTTTATAAGATAATAAAAATTAATAATGATGCTAACATAGGGATATATCTTCTTGACAAAAAATGATATTTTTATAAGATAATAAAAATTAATAATGATGAATAGGGCAATGATCTGGTACGTCCTTATTAGAAAAAATTTAATCTCAACGTCCACTTATAATCTCAAATGTACTTAATAATAATAATAATCCAACTTTACCCTCAATGAAAGTTTCCTTTTATTTTTCTTATGTTCATTTTAAATATTAATCTTATGAATTCTAAATTCCAAATTCAAAATTCTAAGCCTAAATCCCAAATTATAAACTCTAAATTTAAACCCAAATTATAAACTCTAAGTCCTAAAACCTAAATCTAAATCCAAACCCCAAATTATAATCTCTAAGCTCGTTACCCTAATACTAAATCCAAACCCCAAATTATAAACTCTAAACTTTAACACCTAAATTCTAAACGCAAACCTCAAATTATAATCTCTAAACCCTAAACCCTAAATCCTAAATTCTAAACCCAAACCCCAAATTATAAACTCTAAACCCTAAAACCTAAAATTTAAACCCAAATCCCAAATTATAAACTCTAAACCCTAAAACCTAAATTCTAAACCTAAACCCTAAACCCTAAATCCTAAATTCTAAACCCAAACCCCAAATTATAAACTCTAAACCCTAAAACCTAAAATTTAAACCCAAATCCCAAATTATAAACTCTAAACCCTAAAACCTAAATTCTAAACCCAAACCCCAAATTAATTATAAACTCTAAATCCTAAAACCTAAATTCAAAACCCAAACCCCAAATTATAAACTCTAAACCCTAAAACCCAAAATTCTAAACCCAAACCCTAAATTCTAAACCCTAAACTCCAAATTATAAACTCAAATTTTAAATTATAGTGGATTTTGTTATTTGGTTTAATTTTATTTTAATAATTGAAGTTTTTTTTTTATTACTTCTGTTGATGAACATAAGATATAGAAGGTATAGAGAGGCTCTTGGTCTTTTAAACATTAAACAGAAAATGAAGGTTAGACTGAGATTAAAAAATTTCTATCGAGGACATAGGAGATTAATCCCCTGATGTATACCTAATAGAAAAACAAAGAAATAAAATCTCAAATATCACTTTAGAATATGGAAGTAAATGTATTTTAGAAACGAAGTACAAAACTAAACATAGCATATATAAAAGGGAATAATATAAATATTATCTTCTAAATTTTACAAGGTAGCTTAGGGTCCTATTGGTTGGGATTGTTATTTTTAATCCCGTTGTTGTACACTTTTGTGTGCTGTAATTTTAGAATTATGACCGTAAAATTTGAGTTATAATTTTAGATTTATTTGTTATAGTTGTAGGTTTATCTATTGAAACTATATTATAGTTGTAGGTTTATCTATTGAAACTATAGAATTAAATATATATTTTAGTAAATACGATTATGATTTTTGATAGAAAAAATATCATAAAAATAATTAAAATATTTCATAAATCTTTTACATAAAAAAGTTTCTAAAGCTTATTCCATAAAATGTCTCTTCCAAATTACTATATTTGAAAAGATTTATTATATATTACTATATTATAAATTACTATATTTAGTATTACATTTATTCTAAAGTTAAAATTTTAACATTTATTATAATACTATATATATGGTCTGATCTGCTCATTGTTTAATCATCTTCGATCTAGTCCAAAATTTTAGTCAAAAAAATTAGTATTTCAAATCAATGGCAAAATTCTGCATTCATGGAGGACCTTTATACATAAATGTGGTGAGATTATTAATTAGTCTTTGATGATTCTGAAGTAAATATTTCTATATAAATATTTTTATCTGTTTTATGTGTCATCATGCAGTTACTAATATAATTTTTTTTGTTATGGGACTAAAATCCATAGAAGTATAGATAAGAATTTAATCATACGCTATGCCAATGACTTTATGGGGCAAATTTGCTAATCTAATTTTTTAATATTGTCACACTTATTTTATAAAAGTTTATTCACACTTATTTCTCTCCGGGTCAAGGTATGTAACTAAGGTTTATTCACACTTCTTTCAATGTTCACATTATTTATGTGCTTAGACATTCAAATATCAAAGTATTCAAAGGTATGTAATTTTTTTAAAAAGAAATTTTCATATTTGATTAAATGATTGCAATAAGATATTAATGAATTATTTTATGTATTTTGATATTAAAGATATTAGGAGTGTTTCAAACTCCCTCGATGCAAACTTAGTGTGAATCCTTCGTTTTCACAAATTATGTCATTTTTCGTTATATAAGAACTAAACCACTGATTACATTTAATTATAATATACTAAACAAGTTTCTAAATATTCCCCCATTTTTTGTGGGCTTATTTAGCCTTCCAAATAATGGATTAACGAAACCAAATCGCAAGGTATCATGATAGCTCAGAATGATCCAACTTGGCTTGAATACGAGCAAAAGACTATTGAACAACTCAAAAAATTCTGAGGTAGTTAGATGTAGTTATTCTCTTGAATAATTATAATGTTTGTTTTTATTTATATAATATAAAAACTAAAAATCTCTTTTAATATGTCTCATAGGTTGGAAGAGTGAAGATATCTTCTTTTAATATGTCTCATAGGTTGGAAGAGTGAAGATATCTATGCCATATATTGATGTTATTTTGTGTCTCATAGGTTGGAAGAGTGAAGATATCTATGCCATATATTGATGTTATTTTGACTAAAGATTGATGTTAACTCATAAAATTATTTTTATATGTTTTATAAAAGTTATCGTAGATATACTATTTTTTAAATTTAGTTTATACAATTAGAACTGCAAGATAATTTGAAACTATTATTTATAAATTTATTTTTGAAATATTTATTTTTTTGAAAATAAAGATTATGAAACCTTGAATATCCAAAAAAAAAAATTCTAACTATGTTTAACAATTTTACATATATATACATTAAATAGAAATTGAAATAAATTATTGTCAATAAAATAGAAAAATAAAATTAAAATTTTATAAATAAAATAAATAGATAAATAAATATAATTTTAAAAAATCTTATTAAAATAATTGATCCAAGGTATACCGCGGGTTAGACTCTAGTTAATTGAAAAGAAAATCTCATCCTCATTAGTTGTCTCAGATTGCTGGTATCAAACTCATTCATATATAACTATGCATCCGACAAATTTAAAATAAAAATTCTAGTTTTGGCAAAAAAAAAAAAAAAAAAAAAAAAAAAAAAAAAAAAAAACAGAAAGCAAAAAACAAAAATATCATATCCCACATAGTTATTTTCTTTTCTTTTTCTTTTAAATTTCAAATATGTTTCTTACATTATTTTCCTCATAAATGTGACTCTTCTCGCTGAACAATCTTATACATCATAAGCCAAACCATTAACTAAGGATAAAAAAACAAGAACTTATGGCAAAGACTAACATCGCAGCACTTTTACTTAGCTTCGTGGTTCTTACTTCTGTTGCTTGTCCCGATCCAAGTAAATCTACGGTAAACAGTTTATCTTAGCAAGACCAACTCGTATTAATCAGAAATTTGTAGGAATTTTTTTCGACGGATTCATACAAACTATGGTTGGAATTTACATGGTTTTCTTATACTTATTTACAAAATGGTTTATTTAATAAAAATGATTATAATTTTATGTAGGAAGCAACGACGGATGGTCACCACGATACCTCCTCGTTTATACCTTCGAGCCCAGATGTAATTACGCGACGGATGGTCACCACGATACCTCCTCGTTTATACCTTCGAGCCCAGATGTAATTAACGACGGATGGTCACCACGATACCTCCTCGTTTATACCTTCGAGCCCAGATGTAATTACGGCGGACAGTCACCATGAGACCTCCTGGTTTATATCTCCAAGTCCAGATGTAATTATATTCAACTCTTTTACATCAAAAATTTTCTTTATCAATAACACTAACACAAAAAAAAAAAAAAATTAAATTATATGGAAGACCATATCAAACATAATATGAGTCCTAGACAAATAAAAAATATTCAATACTTTTATTGATAAAAAAATGGGTTCATAACTTTATTTTCTTGAAAAAAATATGCCTCTATTTAAGCTAAAAAATTGGACTCAGAGGTCACCAGTCTATTAACTAGAAGGCGCTATTTTCACTGGTAGAAAAATCATGAGGTAAGTCAAAGATATCTAGTTGGAGTCACCACATGAGAGAACTCTCTTCTTTTTGTAATTTAACATAGATTTCGCCTCTAAAAAATGTATGATCCACGAATTTAAACTTTCTAAATATTTAAATTTTACTGTGATGACGAATTTAAACTTTCTAAATATTTAAATTTTACTGTGATGCATGCCTCCTAAATCAGCCATAATTGATGCATGATTTACTCAAACTTAGATTTGCCGTTTTATTTCTAATATCTTTGATACGTGAAAAAATGTAATATTTTGATATTTTTTTATTAATTTGATTTATTTTAATTTTTTGAAGGTAATGGATTTCTACCAAAGGAAGGGTATGGAGAGGAAATGTGAAACAGAAGTTTGTTTGATGAAATCTACAAAGGATGCTCATCTCCATTACATTTATACCCAAAGTCCACCTTCTCCTAAGAAGAAACCTCCTCATGAAATTTAAGTCTATCATTAAAAGAAACCTCCTCATGAAATTTAAGTCTATCATTAATATTCTATACGTTCTTTTTAAGTGTTGATTAAGATTTTAGCACAGTTTCTAAGAATACAAACAAATTCCCTTTTATAACTTTATTTATTTTAATATTTTACAATATAATTGTTGATTGGTCTTATAATAAGTCAAAAATGATAATTCCAATGCAAGGATGAACTTGTCAAGTTGTGACAATTTTTACATTGAAAATCGAGAACAACACTTATTTTCATCTTTTGATGTTATAATTATCAATTAAGACTTTAATCAATGAAATAAAATATTTTGCGATCTATTGTTTTCGCTAGTGTTTTTAATTTTTTTCCAATTTGAACCTAGAATATATGACTATTAATTAAATAATTTATCAGAAAAATAATCTCACTTTATTAATGGAAAACAATAAATACTTTTTAAAAAAAGATATGGTCCGTAAAATTAGGGAGGCGATTCTGAAGACGATTGTAACCGTCTTGGCGATTTCGAAGAATCTCACCAATTTCGCCAATTCTGTTGCAGATTCGACCCGAATTAGAGTGATACAAACAAGTCGAGTGCGGATCAACCAAGATCAAACCCGATTGAAGTCACGGTACCCATTTTCAACAAATATTCCCAAATTTCTGGTGATATTTTTTCTTAATTCTGCGATTAAGGAACGTGGTATAACCTTAGTTGCAACGACACGATCTGGTGATATTTTTTCTTAATTCTGCGATTAAGGAACGTGGTATAACCTTAGTTGCAACGACACGATCTCACCATACCACGATATGGAAGATCATCAAGACACGATTACTGAGACAGGTGCGAGGTGGTTTCATCCTGCGGCTTATAAATTACATAGGTTTATTGAGATGGAAGTTCTTCATATTCAAAACACGAGTGCGAACTTACAAGATCTTTCAGAAACACTGTTATCTGTTTATGTCCGATACACTAAGAAGAGCTATGCAGAACCTTACCCTGGGTATTGATGATGCACCTGAAGACATCCCCATTGGAGCCATAGTGAGAGCTGAAGAGGCAAATCGCTTCATCATCATTGGGAGGCCGGTAATGCCAAGAAAGCAGAACGTCAGATCCATCATCACTCATCTGCCAAGGAACTGGGGTGTGGACGTTGGAGTACATGGAAGAATGCTGGAGAACAGACAGTTCCAGTTCATATTTGCTAATGAAAACGATATGGTTAATGTAAACAATCCGGCTAATGTGGTGCGTATCCTGATTAATTGGGATATTAACAATCCTCTCAAGTTTCAAAAGACTTTCAGGTTCAGGGGAGTTCCTACGGTCATTAGCTTCAGGTATGAGAAGCTCAGGAGGTTCTGTGCAGACTGTGGGATGTTAACCCATGATACAGGCTATTGTAGGAGAGGCGAAGGAGAGGACCCTCACTCTGATGATGATGATGATGATGAACCACCGAGTGCACAAACACCAGGACAAACTTCAGGTACTCATGCTAGTGTTAATGCAGAAACTGGTGAATATGCTGATGGGGATGGAATCAGACTCAGCCCTACAACGATTAGGGAGAATCAAGGTGTTGCTGCTACAGCACCTGCTGCAACAATGGAGGAGGGAGAATCAAGGTGTTGCTGCTACAGCACCTGCTGCAACAATGGAGGCCAGAGAGGTTCATGTAGAAGTGTCAACAGGAGAAGCAGGTGTGGTGGTTGTAAGTGAAGAAAGTGGCAATGAGGGATCTGAAGGGCTAACTGAGCTACACTTGGGACAGATGAAAGACAAGGAATTGGTGAATGAAGCAGAGACAAATGCGCAGGTGGGGGAAAAGAGGAAGCGTGAGTATGAAGCATGGTTACTAAACAGACCGTCTAAAAGCCTAATTCTCTCACTAGCAGGACCAAGTGAAGATGATCACAACAACAGTGCTGAAAGTGGTACGGTGGGCCATAAGCCACCGGTTTCAGAATGAGGACACTACTTGGAACTGTCAGGGTTTGGGAAATGACCTGACAGTTCGACGCCTGAAGGAGATGACCCAAAAACATCTTCTGGACATCATTTTCTTATCTGAAACCAAGCAACAAGACAACTATGTACGGGACAAGTGCTGCTTCTTAGGATTTGATCATCTTTTTAGTGTTCCACCAATAGGACTTAGTGGTGGTTTGGTAGTTTTCTGGAAAAATCATGTTAGTTTAAATGTTTCCTTTGCTTCAGCTAATCTTGTTGATTGTTCTCTTGAATTCAATGGAGTTTTTTTCTATTTGTCCTTTGTGTATGGGAACCCAAACCCCAGTCTTAGAAATCATTTATGGGAACAGTTTTTTTTTCTATTTGTCCTTTGTGTATGGGAACCCAAACCCCAGTCTTAGAAATCATTTATGGGAACAGTTAGAAAGAATTTCTACTACTAGGGTGGGTATACCTTGGGTGATAATGGGGGATTTCAATGAACTGTTGAATCATAATGAGAAGAAAGGTGGAAGAGATCGAGCTGAAAGAACATATCAGGACCTCAGAAGAATGGTCAGGACCTGCAACTTCACGGATCTAAAGTCAAATGGTGATAGATTCTCATGGACAGGAACACGAGGAGTACATGAAGTGTTCTGCTGTTTGGACAGAACAATGGCTAATATTGAAGGACACAATCTTTTCCCATCAGCAGAGACCTCATTCCTGGAGTTTGGTGAATCGGACCATCGTCCATTAGTTACCTATTTGACTGCAACAGGGGATAATGACAAGCACATGTTCAGATATGATCCAAGGCTCTATGATAAAGAAGGCTTTAGAGAGACGGTCACAAATCACTGGAAGTCATTACAGGCTAGGTCACAACCGATTGAAGAAAGACTAAGAACATGTAGAGGAATCATTTCCAGATGGAAGAAGAGATCAAAAATAAATGCAGCTGAAAGAATTCATGCAGCTGAAAGAATTCATACAATCCGTGCTGAACTGGACAAGGGTATCACGAATGGTTTATTATCACTACAAGAAAAGGATAACCTGAAGAAGGCACTTAACCAAGCCTATATTGATGAAGAAAGGTATTGGCATGGTAAAAGCAGAACTAAATGGCTAGCTCATGGAGATAGAAATACAAAATATTTCCACTCCGTGACAAAAGCTAGAAGAAATAAAATGAAGCTGGTGTCCCTTAAGTCGAGTGATGGTAGTATTTGCAGGGGAAACAATGAGATAGCAGAAGAAGCAATACAATACTTTCAAAGCCTTTACTTATCCAACCCAGCTAGTGAGCAAGAAATGCAGGAGGCTTTTCAAGGACTGCAGCCACGAGTTACAACAGAGATTAACCAGCAGCTAACAGCTGATGTAACTAACCAGGAGGTAGAAGATGCTATTTTCGCGATTGGAGGAACCAAAGCCCCAGGGCCTGATGGTTTTAATGCACAATTCTACCATCAATTTTGGGAGCAAATTCAACCAGAGGTAACAGCGGACATCAAAGCTTTTTTCAATCTCGAGAAGGATGTAAGTTTGATCAACCACACAAACCTATGCTTAATACCAAAGAAGGAGTCTCCGGATGTTATGGCCGACTTCAGACCAATATCACTATGCAACGTCAACTATAAGATCATCTCAAAAATATTTGTGAATAGATTAAAAGATCATCTTACCAGGTTGGTGTCAGAGAATCAAGCTGCGTTTGTTCCAAAAATATTTGTGAATAGATTAAAAGATCATCTTACCAGGTTGGTGTCAGAGAATCAAGCTGCGTTTGTTCCAGGGAGGCTTATCACCGACAACGTGATCATAGCTCACGAAATGTATCACGCTCTTAAAGCAAGAAAGAGACAGGCAAACTCATATATGGCACTGAAAACGGATATGACAAAAGCATATGATAGACTAGAGTGGAATTTTGTGGAAGTAACATTGGAGAAACTGGGATTTGATCAACGTTGGATAAAATGGGTTATGTGCTGCATCAAATCAGTCTCATATTCGGTATTAATCAATGGTTCTCCTTATGGGCATATACAACCTTCCAGAGGGCTGCGACAAGGCGATCCGTTGTCGCCATATATTTTTATTTTGTGCTCAGAAGTATTGTCTCATCTTCTCAATGAAGCACAAAGGAAAAGAAAGCTGCAAGGAATGATTTTTTCTATTTGTCCTTTGTGTATGGGAACCCAAACCCCAGTCTTAGAAATCATTTATGGGAACAGCTAGAAAGAATTTCTACTACTAGGGTGGGTATACCTTGGGTGATAATGGGGGATTTCAATGAACTTTTGAATCATAATGAGAAGAAAGGTGGAAGAGATCGAGCTGAAAGAACATATCAGGACCTCAGAAGAATGGTCAGGACCTGCAACTTCACGGATCTAAAGTCAAATGGCGATAGATTCTCATGGACAGGAACACGAGGAGTACATGAAGTGTTCTGCTGTCTGGACAGAACAATGGCTAATATTGAAGGACAAAATCTTTTCCCATCAGCAGAGACTTCATTCCTGGAGTTTGGTGAATCGGACCATCGGCCATTAGTTACCTATTTGACTGCAACAGGGGATAATGACAAGCACATGTTCAGATATGATCCAAGGCTCTATGATAAAGAAGGCTTTAGAGAGACGGTCACTAATCACTGGAAGTCATTACAGGCTAGATCACAACCGATTGAAGAAAGACTACGAACATGTAGAGGAATCATTTCCAGATGGAAGAAGAGATCAAAAATAAATGCAGCTGAAAGAATTCATGCAGCTGAAAGAATTCATACAATCCGTGCTGAACTGGACAAGGGTATCACGAATGGTTTATTATCATACAATCCGTGCTGAACTGGACAAGGGTATCACGAATGGTTTATTATCATTACAAGAAAAGGATAACCTGAAGAAGGCACTTAACCAAGCCTATATTGATGAAGAAAGGTATTGGCATGGTAAAAGCAGAACTAAATGGCTAGCTCATGGAGATAGAAATACAAAATATTTCCACTCCGTGACAAAAGCTAGAAGAAATAGAATGAAGCTGGTGTCCCTTAAGTCGAGTGATGGTAGTATTTGCAGGGGATGCAGGGGAAACAATGAGATAGCAGAAGAAGCAATACAATACTTTCAAAATCTTTACTTATCCAACCCAGCTAATGAGCAAGAAATGCAGGAGGCTTTTCAAGGACTGCAGCCACGAGTTACAACAGAGATTAACCAACAACTAACAGCTGAAGTAACTAACCAGGAGGTAGAAGAGGCTATTTTCGCGATTGGAGGAACCAAAGCCCCAGGGCCTGATGGTTTTAATGCACAATTCTACCATCAATTTTGGGAGCAAATTCAACCAGAGGTAACAGCGGACATCAAAGCTTTTTTCAATCTCGAGAAGGATGTAAGTTTGATCAACCACACAAACCTATGCTTAATACCAAAGAAGGAGTCTCCGGATGTCATGGCCGACTTCAGACCAATATCCCTATGCAACGTCAACTATAAGATCATCTCAAAAATATTGGTGAATAGATTAAAAGATCATCTTACCAGGTTGGTGTCAGAGAATCAAGCTGCTTTTGTTCCAGGGAGGCTTATAACCGACAACGTGATCATAGCTCACGAAATGTATCACGCTCTTAAAGCAAGAAAGAGACAGGCAAATTCATACATGGCACTGAAAACGGATATGACAAAAGCATATTCTTAAAGCAAGAAAGAGACAGGCAAATTCATACATGGCACTGAAAACGGATATGACAAAAGCATATGATAGACTAGAGTGGAATTTTGTGGAAGTAACATTGGAGAAACTGGGCTTTGATCAACGTTGGATAAAATGGGTTATGTGCTGCATCAAATCAGTCTCATATTCGGTATTAATCAATGGTTCGCCTTATGGGCATATACAACCTTCCAGAGGGCTGCGACAAGGCGATCCGTTGTCGCCATATATTTTTATCTTGTGCTCAGAAGTATTGTCTCATCTTCTCAATGAAGCACAAAGGAAAAGAAAGCTGCAAGGAATGAAAACAAATTCAGAAGATTACCTAGGTTGGTATTTTAATAGGGACGGTAACTATTCCGTTAAGTCTGGATATTGGGTGGCTACACATATTGGACAAAATAACTCAATCCAAGCACCTCCAGGTAGTATCCACCTAAAAAAGGAAATATGGAACTTGAACACTGCATCAAAATTGAAACACTTTTGCTGGAAACTAGTATCAAACTCGTTGGCTACAGGGGAAAACTTGAGGAAACGTAGGCTTGCAGGTAATAGGACATGTGCTCGCTGTTGTGATGGAGAGGAGACAACAAAACACATATTTTTCGATTGTATACATGCCCAAGCAATATGGAGAGGAGCTGGAATTCCAAATACGGTGTTAACTCAGATTGATGCGTCACTGGAGGACAAATTACAGGCGGTGTTCGAGTTTAATAGAAGATCATCCTTAAGGCATTTTCAGCATCTCCCAATATGGTTATTATGGAGAATTTGGAAAAGTCGTAACTGTCTTTTGTTTCAAAGGAAGAATATTAGCTGGAACCAAACTGTAGCTATGGCGGTCCAAGATGCAAAAGAATGGACAGAAGCGGCGAACTTAGCCAAACAACAGCAGAGCGTAGTAAACAGAGTACCTGAGTCGAATCCGCAAAGAGGTTGGCGAAAACCGCCGCCAGGATGGAATATCTGCAACTATGATGCATCTTTTCATACAAATGGGGAAACTAAAGCGGGTTGGCTAATCCGAGACTCACAAGGAGTACTAAAGGCTGCATGTCAAGCAAGGGGCAAAGCATCACTATCCTCTGTTCTTGAGGCAGAATTACAGGCAGCCCTCATGGCCATACAGTTCGCGTGGATACGGGGATATCGTAAAATTATACTCCAAGGAGATAATAAAGAAGCCACTGCATTGTTGAAGGGTGAGTCACGGAATTTTAACTTGTACAACTGGATTAGGGAGATCAAAACATGGGCCACAAAGTTTGAGGAATGCAGATTTGTTTAACTTGTACAACTGGATTAGGGAGATCAAAACATGGGCCACAAAGTTTGAGGAATGCAGATTTGAGTGGATTAGAAGAGAAGACAATTCTCCTGCAGATATCTTAGCCAAATCACCACTCTCTGTTAACACTAATTTTAAATGTCTAAGTTATGTACCCCGTGTACTAAGAGTCTCGTTATTGCGAGACAACAGCAATTAATATATTTCTTTTTGAGGGCAAAAAAAAAAAAAAAACAAAAACATAAAAGACTTTTAATTATATCAGTTAAGTTAATATATTTCTTTTTGAGGGCAAAAAAAAAAAAAAAACAAAAACATAAAAGACTTTTAATTATATCAGTTAAGTCACCACTAATATAATTCATTTCGCTTATATCTTTTCATATTTTTAATTTATGATCTGAACTAATATGGACCTCACATCTCACCTAAAGAAACAACTGATACGATAAGAGGATGTTATTCATTTAGTGGTTTTTAAAGAATTATAAGTTTTTAAATGTTTAGTGTTATTAGATAATAAATTTTTAACATTCTACTAAAATCTTATTGGTTTATAACTAACTTATAAAGAGTTGTTAAAAGTTATTGGTTTAAGTCACTAAAAGTCTCGTGTTATTGGATAAAAATGATTTTGAAAGTCATTAAATGTCATATGTTACAGCTGGTTTAGTGATTCTTTTAAAATTTTGTTCTTGTAAAATACCGTTTAATGACTTTCAAATACTTTTAAAATCATACATTTTTAGGTGAGTTTTCAAAGATTCTCAAAATCATTACTAAGAAAGTCTCTTGAAATCTCTAAAACTCTCTTAAATTTCCAGATACTTTCTAAGACTCTTTTAAATTCTAGATTTTTAAAAGTCACTAACATTCTACAAAAATATCAAACCAAACACCCCCTAAAATTCTTCTACTTAATTATTATATTCCCTTATACTAACTATAAGATTAGGTATTTCAAAGGTATAATGTCATTTGTGGATAGTTAGGTCTATAAAACAAAGAATACAAACATTGTTACTTGCAAGTGGACCATTGTCTCTAACTCAACAAGAAAACCTAACTAGATTTGATTTCTCATGTCATATATGATATATTTCTATTTAGATGACTATTATTAGAGACCCTCATATATATAATTCTAACTATAATAATGTTTGGAATTTAACTAGAAGAGCTAATTTCTTTAACTAACTTTACATACTTTTATCAAAACATACCTAAAAATTATTACCCTTCTAATACTAATTATCTACTAAATTTTATTTCATATAGTCATCAATTAGCCTCAAATTTTATTTTGTTTTTTTAAAATAATTTAGCCATGAAATTGTGACCACAAAATTTTTAGTGGTTTTTGACATTCTTAAATGTTCTCCATCAATCAGTTAATTAATTAATTGATAATATTATCCTAAATGGTTAGATAAAAAAAAAACATATAAATAACTTTATTATTATCAAACCACGAACATTTCAAACACTATAAATACCATTAATCTCCATTCAAACATATATACAACAAATAGAAAGATAAAAAACACACAAGAATCTCATAATGAAAATGTCTCCAAAGACCTCATCTACACTTGCTTTATACCTTGTCATCAACATTCTCTTCCTCAATCTAATCCCCACTCAAGCTCAAGTATTGCAGACTTGCCCAAGAGATGTTCTCAAACTTTCAGTATGTGCAAATGTTCTCAACCTCATCAACTTGAAACTTGGTGCACCAGCTTTAAGACCTTGTTGCTCTATTCTACCTGGTCTACTTGATCTTGATGTTGTGATTTGTCTTTGTACTGCACTTAAGCTAAGTGTTCTTGGTATCAACTTAGACACTCCTATTAACCTTAACTTGGCTCTTGATGCTTGTGGAAGAACCCTTCCTGATGGATTTCGTTGTCCAATATTGTAACTATGTGTTCATGTTTTGGATTTGGTTTTGGTTAAGCCTAATTCATGTTTCAGAAATTAATGAATAAAATTAAGAGAGTTTTATGCTTATGTGAGATATAACTAGAAATATAATAATTAAAATGTTGTTTTCTTTTTTAACATCTGAATTTTATTATTGTTCTTGTTGGAGAAATTGAAATAAATCAAAATCATATAGTGATACTTGAAGCTTAATTGTCTTAACTGAACTAACTACCTAATATATGTTTCTAATAGCAATTATGATGATGATAACGTAATATGGTACTCAGAAGTAAGAGTATAAAATTAATTCGATTTCTGAAACTACAAAATTATAAAGATCTATAATATATATATATATACATAATATATTAATATATATTTCTGAAACTACAAAATTATAAAGATCTATAATATATATATATATACATAATATATTAATATATCCTATTCCCAATTGGCAATTTGACTAATGGTATTACTTTATTAGAGACTCAAATTCTCTACTACTAATTCCTGTCTAAAATAAATTATTTTAAACAAAAATATAAATTATTAAATTTTGTGGCCACAAAAATATTACTAAATTTAACTTCTTTTAGAGCATCACTAATGGTGAGCCTTTCAAATTTTGAGTCTCTTGACAAACATAAAATAATATTTTAATAAAATTTAACTTTAAAATTAAATCAAATATTTATTAATAATGTTTAACCAAATAAAGAGTGACACCTAGAGAGATAATGTGTGATACCGTTTGTTAAAGTCCGTGATTAACATCCTCTTACACAGTTTTTCTCCATTTTTTTTTTTAATATTAAATTTTTTTTAAGAACTCTCTATCATACCTCCAATGGAGGTGGTCTTAGTCCTTTAAGTTGTCTTTAAAAAAACTTCGCATGAATATCGGAGGACCGGTCCATAGGTTAAGCAATCCATTAGGACTTTCAAATTTGTTTTTATGCTCTAATTTTTTTTTAAAAAATATTATTTATTAAGTTTGGTTTTTGTAAAAGTAACACAAGAATTTTTGTAATCTAGTGTTTAAGATTTTGTTTTTCTAATTAAGAAAAAAATCTAATTTCAATTCTTAGTAGATGTGTAAACCTCATAACACTAGAAAATGAAGAACCCAAAAATCTTGGTGAAAACATCATATTAACCTCTCTTTCCTAATCACCAAGGAGAATTACATTATCAACATCCAATGTAGTCTTTCATCTTGCAGCAAAATTAAGTCAAAATTTATTGGGCCTCTCAAGCCAGTTCCAAATGTGACTCTCTGCACACCTTTCTTCTTGAGTAGGCCTCACAAATCTTAAATCTTCTGTATTAGCCCAATTGTTTTATGTGCTTTAATCCAAAAGCTTTAGAGGAACTATATTCCCCTAGTCCACTTGAGTTAGAAATCCCTGTGGTATACTACTTTTCCAAATCCTTCCAACTTTACTCCAACCTCAAATAAACAAATAAAAACAGATATATTGTAGAGAAATTTATAGAGATTGTCATTTATGTTTTTGGATTTATGCCATTTTCGGAGACGTCTTTTAAAACTACTAGTTTATATTATCGCATGCCACAGTCAGCGTGTCCCTGTGTTTACATATATTTACGATTTAACATGTACGTATTGTCCACAAACGATCGAAATGGACCGTTTTATTCAGGTAAAATCGTAAATATTTGTAAACACATGGACACACTGGTCTTTTTTGCGGACAATGGCACGCAATAATATAGACGTATGTGACAGTTTTAAAAGACGGTCTTCAAAAATGGTATTTATTATAATATTCATAGACAAAAATGACAGTTTGAACAAGATTCCCTATTTTGTATAACCAAGAGTAGTCATAAAACAAAAGCAAAGAAACTTTTTTTTTTAATAATAATTATTATTTTATCGAAAAATTTATATATAAGAAAATGACATTATTTTCAAAAATATTTTTTATAAATATAGATTATAGTTTTATACGCTAGGACCCATTCATGTAGAACATTTTGGTTCTCTTCATATCCTTCTAAACTCCTATTATAAATACAAACACTCTCTTCACTTTTCTTGATCTCTCATTCTCTCAAACACTTTCCATAATCTCTTAAAACACAACAATGGCTTCAAACAACACAATCTCTCTTTCTCTCTTCTTCACCCTCATCATCCTAACTTTCACCTTAACATCTGGAACTGAATACAACCCAAGTCTTAACTACAAACAAGCCCAAAGTCCTCCATCTAGGAGGACCAAACCTTCAAAAGAAAAATGCCCTATAAATGCACTCAAACTTGGTGTATGTGCAAATATCATAAGCAGTCTATTTGATGTGCATTTGGGTATACCATCTTATCAACCGTGCTGCTCGGTTGTTCATGGTTTAGTTGCTATGGATGCTGCGGTTTGTTTCTGCACTGCTCTTAGTGCTGATGTTCTTGGAATGAATATTAACATTCCTATAACTCTTAGTGTTCTTCTTGATGCTTGTAACACTCAGCTTCCTTTGGGTTTCAATTGTGCTTGAATAAATATGAGAGCATATAATGTGTGTGTGTACACAGTTTGCGTCTCAAAATTTATTATAATTTGAATAAATGCTTATAAGCTATTGTTTGTGTTTGGATTTTAATTTGATAAAGTGAAATAATAAACGTGTAAGAATTATATTGCTTTTTGTTTTGGTCATTTTAAAATTCTTGCACTTAAATTATTACTACTAGGCCTGAAATGATAAAAGGGGAATGGAATTGGATCAAAAGGCCCAATAATCAAAGAGTCTAATTCTCTCTAAAATGTCAAATTTCAATATTAGTTGTTTTTTTTTATATAAGATTGTAAATATCATATATTTAGTTACAAAAACTATCAGGACAACACAATCCTTACCAAAAAAGATTTAAAAAACAAAGATGTGTAAAGAGACTAAAGATTAGTCTAAAGCGTTATATCGAAAGCTGCATAAGATCTCTGAATTGTCGTTTTGAGCTATTAGCGGTTATAACATTGCGAATTTCCTTTTGAACCTCTCTATACACCGATCCCGGTGGCACTCTACGCTGGTTGTGGAAGAGATTATTTCGTTGCTTCCATGTCGCATAGACAATCGCTTGGCTTATGATTTTCCGCAGTATCGAGGGAGCCGATGGTGAGGTGATCTTTATCCAGCTAAGGACCTCTTGCCAGTTAAGTAGGTTGAATTTTTTTTTTTTTTTTTTGTCAAGTAAGTAGGTTTCTGTTCTTACTTTTTTGTATTTGTTGTGTTTGTATTTCTGTATTTCATTAGATTCGGTTATCTCTTTAATATGTAGTCGGTTTGTTCCGGTCATCTTGATTTAGTTTATCTCTTTAATATGTAAGACTTTTCCAATTAATGAAAATCATAGTCTTCAATTTTTATTTTTTTTAATTCTGATATTTCATTTTTTTTCTAATTTTTGCTTTATTATAAGAAATTTAGAAGAAAAAAAATATCTCCCATTTTTTTTTTTTTGGTCGGCAATATCTCCCATCTAAAATGAGAATTTATTAACCAACCTGACGTATTTCGGCAATATCTCCCATCTAAAATGAGAATTTATTAACCAACCTGACGTATTGAAGCCGTCAGGTAAAATTGGTACGAGCCAAAAGAATCTAAATAGCTGTGAGATTATCCACAAATTGCTCACAATGGTGGTGATAATAACACCATTGACAATTTAACATTAATACATATATAAATGCATGAATATAATATTTTCTTAAATTTATAAATAAAATCAAATGAAAAAACCGATTTTGCAAATACTCGAAAAGAAATGATCAGAATTTACACACACACATATATAAGCTCAAATAATCAAAAATATATAAAAATATAAATTTATATTAAAACAAGTTGGTCCTCTTCACATCATTTCTAAAACCCTATAAATACCAACCTCTTCTCTTCATTTATATTCATTCAATAACCCTTACAACACAATCTATCTTTAAAGAAAGAAAAATTAAAGAATGGCTTCAAAGAACTCAGCCTCTCTTCCTCTTCTCTTCCTCTTCTCTTCATTTATATTCATTCAATAACCCTTACAACACAATCTATCTTTAAAGAAAGAAAAATTAAAGAATGGCTTCAAAGAACTCAGCCTCTCTTGCTCTTTTCTTTGCTCTCACCATCCTTTTCTTCAACTTAACCATTGCAACTAATTGTAACAGTTGCAACCCAAGTCCTAAACCCAAACCACCCCCAAGTCCTAAACCCAAACAAGTCCCATGTCCTCCTCCTACTCCAACCCATCCTTCCACGCCGCCCAAACCTCCTCCTAGCTCGCCTCCTAGCTCATCCAAAAACTGTCCTATTGATGCTCTCAAGCTTGGTGTATGTGCAGATGTCTTGAGCGGTCTACTCAACATACAGTTGGGTCAGCCTTCAGCTCAACCATGCTGCTCACTTGTCCAAGGTTTGGTTGATGTCGACGCTGCAATTTGTTTTTGTACTGCTCTTAGGGCTAATGTTCTTGGAATCAACCTTAATGTTCCTATATCTCTCAGTGTTCTTCTCAATGCTTGTAACAAAAAGGTTCCGTCTGGTTTCCAATGTGCTTGAGTGCATATGCATGATGCTATGCCACTTCCACAATATCCTCTTCAAGAAGTATTACAGTTTAATAAATGTGTGTAAGCTTGTGTTTATGTGTTTGAGTTTTGTAGTTGTTTTTTCATTGTAAACGTTCCCTGCTCATGTATTTCTGTTTCAACCCGTTTAATAAAAGAGATTTTGTGATCAACTTCTCATTTTATAATTCTTGTATAGGATACAATATACATAGTAACTCAAAAGAAAGATGTAACTTTGGATTTTCGTTTGGTTCGTTACTTGGTACCTACAAATATCGAAAGAAATAATAAAATCCAAGAGTATCTTGTTCGAATCTGGTACTTAATATTCAAAATAACTATTTGCAATCGAATACTCTGAATATAAATGAGTTTGTAATATTCAAAGTACCCATTTTTAACCTAAAAAAAAACTGGAATGTATCTGGTCTAATTGAGTATTTAGTATTTGAAAGGAACCATTTGTAATATCAAAAAATTTGGAAGCACCACAAATATAAAATATTGATCATAAGTCTCCTCAATATAATATTTTTAATATATATATATATATATAATTCGAATATTCTAATTCAACTTAAATTAAATTTTAATCTTTTTTTTAGGAATAAAATGTTAATCTTAATTAATTAGTATAGTAAGAAAAATAAATTAGACAGAACTCAAGTATTATACAATAACATCTTAAAATGTAACAATAATCTAATGTCTTTGAAGAATAACCCTTTTTACAACCAAAAAAAAAAAAATCACCAAATCATTTTTCAAACTTGTACCATGAAGATTTTTTTTTATCATTTTAATTTATATAATAGTTAATTCAGGACTTAAACAATATTGTGGTTATCATCATTTAAGTATTTTCCCTTTTGTACTATTGTCATGATATAAATATATTGTGTGATCAGAATTTTAAAGAATAAGTTTTTGTGTGTGATTTTTCATAACATTCATACGAACTGAAAATTCATATTCGGGTTTGTATCATGCACCTTAGTAGTGATGATATATGAATGTGAGATGAACTAAGCTCAGGCCCGACCTTGGTATAATTGAAACAAAACATTTGTATGGAGCCCACAAAATGTGGGGGATCCTAATTAAAAAAAAAAACTAATTTTTTAAATAATAAATATCATATAAAAAATCTGATTTATATAGAATATATGTAAATAATAAATATTTAAATAATAAATATTTAAATAATAAATATCATATAAAAAATCTGATTTATATAGAATATATGTAAAAATACATATATACACAGAATAAATAAATTTTTTAATATAAAATTTGAAGTAAATAATAAAATTTATATATAGTAAAAAAAATTATTTTATAAAAATCTGTTTAATTGTATTATTGATTTTCAAAATTTATATATCGAAAATAAATTTTTTATTTTTTATCAAATAGGGGCCCAAAATTTTTTGTCGAATAGGGCCCCGGAAAATGCCGCACCGGCCCTGATTATAAAAATCTGTTTAATTGTATTATTGATTTTCAAAATTTATATATCGAAAATAAATTTTTTATTTTTTATCAAATAGGGGCCCAAAATTTTTTGTCGAATAGGGCCCCGGAAAATGCCGCACCGGCCCTGACTAAACTCGATGATAGAAGTAAATTGACGTATGTGGGGAACATGTGGATTTTGGAGTCTTGCTATAATGAGTCAAACAAAGGTTTTAAATAGTTAAAAATGAATGAGAACTTAATAAGATAAGACTTTAAGGTGTTATCCTGATTAGTGATTACATATTACAAATATCTAGGTGATAAGATAATTAGTAATACTTAGAAATGTTATGATTGATATACTTAAACACAAGTTACAAATATACTTGATTGAAAAGTTTTCTTATATCAAAAAAGTGGATATTATTATCTTTTTTTTAAAAAAGTCATATATATATATATACTAGAAGTTGATAGTCCCGTGCTTCGCACGAATTCTATTAATTCATTAAATAAATTAGTTGTAGTTAATAGTTATAAAATTATAATATTTAAAAAATTTATAATAGATTATTATAAAATTTTTAAAAATGTATAGAAGACAATTAGAAACTTTATAAAAATTAATTAAATTTTCAAAACTTTTTTTCTCGATTTAATTCACGATTTCATAATAAATTAAACTTTTGTTCACTTTAGAATAAATAATTACGATAAAATAATTTAAACTTTTATTAATTTATTAGAAATATTTGTTAAACCGTACAATAGGTCGGTCGAACTTACATGGTACTGTCGGTTTTGTAGAGTGTATGTTTTGACATTTTTCTTTTCTCAATCTCATATCGGTTTAACTTTCCGCCTCAGTGCGGCTATCTTAGACCTACTGATATATCGTATCCAACATCTCCACTAGCCACCGCGTTTCAACGTCAAAAGAGAAAAGCATTTGAATCCACGCTTACTCCAACTTCCTAACCAAACATATACCAACTTTTCACGATTTTTCAAGAACCGCGGTTCGAGTGTGTAAGATCACAATCTTCTTATCAAGATGAATTGAGACGAATAAAATTTATTCAATTTATAGGCGACTATAATAATACATGTTAAAATACTTAACATTTTTAAAATTATTATTATTATGACATTTTTAAAATTATTATTATTATGTAAATATTTCATTTTTGATTAAATATTTTATAATAAAAATGTTAATTTTCAAAGTTGAATGGAAATTAACTTATTTTAAATTAAAAGTTTAACATTTTAATTATGAGTATCATCTAAAATGTTAGTTACCTAATTTAGGTTTTAAAATTTAATATTTCCGAAAATTCCATTATATAACATTTTCCGAAAATTCCATTATATTATTTAGAATAAATATATTCATATTTCTGTTGACAAAAAAAAAATAACATTATAACATTTTCCGAAAATTCCATTATATTATTTAGAATAAATATATTCATATTTCTGTTGACAAAAAAAAATATATACATTCATATTTCTAATGTAATTTCCTTAATAAAAATGTTAGTTTTTCTAAACCTTAACTGATAATTTTGAAATTAACAATTTACTACGATATGTAAATGTATTAGTTTTCTATTTTTAATAGAAAATCAATTATTAAAATTTTAAATTAGATGATTATAATTTAACGGTTGAGATCGAAATTATAATTTAACGGTTCAGATCAAATATCCACTTACACGCTCTCTTTTATAATAATAAGATATATGTTTAAATGAATATGGTGTATAAAAATATTTCAAAGATCTTACTTTACCAACTTGCTAAGAACTAATTGAAATATCTAGACTCTAAGTGAAACTGACGTTCGTGTGAGATGCTATAATAACGAAAAGTATTAAATAGCTGCCCAATCAAACTCAATGCCCTCTTTAACAATTTTCTTGTTCTTTTGGCTTTTTATTGAAGAAATTCAAAAATAATATTGTTTTATTGTCGGATTTAATCTAATTTTGCTCCTATCATCGTTGAAAAAAGTATGATAATTCTTTTAGGACAAATGTTTTTATTGACTTTAAAAAAAAAAAGTAAACCTGTTTTTATTCGGAAAAGATAAATGATTTTTCTTACTATTATTGTCTAAAGTATGAGTACGTTCACAATGTCTTCTTTCATGGTTTGAGTTATGGTAATGATTAAGATGATCCTACAAATAACTATATGCATATATTATGTATTTTTTTTTTTGTCAAGAACATATATTATGTATTATTATTAATATTAGTATGATCTTATAGTATATGCTAATATTATGAATATAGTTGGATTTAAATTTAATTTAGGTTTTAAATTTAAATAAGATCTAAAATATATTTTTGAATTATATTTTATTTATATGCAAATTTATATATTCATAAAAGTATAGAATAACTTTAAAAAACCGTAGTTAAACCGCAACCAAACGGAACCACATTATGTATGATTCTAAATGGATTTATCTTTTATAAAACCGAAAAATAATAAAAATCAAATTGTAACCAAATCGAATTTCATATGGTGTTAGTTTTTATAAAATCACAAAATCGAAAAACCCTAAAAGAACAATTTATAATTCGACCTAAAAACCGTATGTTTACCCCGTACATTGGAATCAAGTGATATAAAAAGATTCATTTATGAAATTGTAGATTTGGGATTCCAACTTTATTTTGCTAGAAGATTATTACATTGACTAGATTAATTGAGAAAACAAAAACCAAAATGTGTGATGAGGATTTTAATTAGTAGTCGTCGAACGACTTTATTTGAAACCACTAATCTATGTGAGTAGGATAGAGATTTATACTTCTTTTTGGACCGCACAGCATCGGTTCCTTAAGAAGAATCCAAATATATAAACTCTTTATTTTAGGAATTTTGATCATCAACATGCATGTACCAAAAGACGATCCATATTTAAACAAAACGACAAGACATTAACATAAACGAGTTACGGACTAGTAAGCTTGAGATACTAGAGACCATTACATATTTTCATACAAAATAAAATATCTAATCTTAGTCGACAACAATACACGTCTTTGGGTTGACTTAGAAATAATCTTCTTATACTATTTGTGAAGTATTAATTCAAAAGAAACCTTCGTTTTTTTTGAATATTACGTCATTTGCCACTGTCATTAATTATGATAATTCAGAAT
>CM071717.1:12947831-12969352 GCA_036630335.1 Physaria fendleri | reverse complement strand
AACATTGCAATCTTGTTTTCAAGATGAATTGAGACGAATAAGATCTATTCAATTTATAGGCAACTACTAGTATGTTTAGATATTTGACATTTTTAAAATTATTATTATGTAAATATTTCATTTTTTGATTAAATATTCTAAAATAAGTTTTATAATAAAATATGTAGTTTACCTTTTTAAAAATATATCTAATTGTAACATAATCAAATTAGAAAATTAACTTAAGAAATTTTAAAATCGACGGTCGGATCAACGTGAGGTGCCACGTGTCGCGATCTCTCTAGTTATCGCGTTTGACACGATGGCACGCTCACGTCGCTCCAACCCAACTTTATATAATAAGATAATTTTTATGAAAAAACATGGGTTTTATTGTTGTGGGTTTGTATGGGCTGAGCCCATTAAATGTTCAATAGTTGTACATGGGCTTCGGCCTGGTCCTTAATCCAAATTTATTTTATCGGGAAAAAAAAAATCCACAAATTTTCGTAATTTCCAAGCCAATTAAAAAAAAAAAAAAAAATTTTTTATCGGGAAAAAAAAAATCCACAAATTTTCGTAATTTCCAAGCCAATTAAAAAAAAAAAAAAAGTTTTTACTACTTCTTCTTCCTCCCAAGTTCACCACCAACTACTAAAAATGTCCGATTCAATTAACCAGAAAAAATTCACATCAACAAACGGAGCCCGAACCCGGAGCTCCAGAACCAGTCTTCCGGCGAAGCACCACGTATCCCGTCGTATTCGCGGTAAGATTCACTCAAAGTCTCATAAAATCATCAATCGAAGTTTATCAGAACCAAATCTCCATAGAAGCAGCACTAGTGAAGATGAAGATCCTCTGCGTAGTTCTACTCCGATGATAGATCTTCCAACGGAGGAATCCAAGGAGATCTTTTACCTCTCGAAGGTCCGTTCAGAGGTTTTCGCTTCAGCTCCGTCTTTATCTGGATTCACTTCTCCGTCTTCTTCTCCGATTAATCAACAGGTTACTTATCTATAAATATTAATAATTTAGTCCTCATGTCTTTAAGTTTCTAATATTAGACCCAAACATTATGAATATTACAAATTAACCCATTCTAGACACTCCAACTTTACCATTGTCTTGAAGCTTTATGCTTATTAATAATTTAGTCCTCATGTCTTGAATGTACGGTTAACCCATTTTGACAGCCCAACTTTCCCATAGTCATGAAAATTTATGAATAATAGTCTGATTGTGAGAAAGAAGTATAAAGATTATGAATTTTGAATGGATATGTTTGCAAAATTAGGTTTACAAAAGAGAAGCAGCTAAAGTGATGATCAATGTATCAGTAGAAGGAAGTCCAGGACCGGTAAAGACTTTGATCAAACTGAGTTGCAATGTCGAAGAAACGATCAAGATTGTTGTGGAGAAGTATGGTAAAGAAGGAAGAACACCAAAACTCCATAAAGATCTTAACTTTGAACTGCATCAGTCTCATTTTAGTATCCAATGTAAGCTCCATTACTCAATCTTGTCCGGTCTAATGTCTCTTAGAACCGAATCAAAAGCCGAACAAAAGCTAGAAGACATGTATTTGTTAGATTTGTTAGAATGTGACTGTAAATCAATGTTGTAGGTTTGGAGAAAACAGAAGTGATTGGTGAAATAGGAAGTAGGAGTTTCTACATGAGAAAGAGTAAACCGGTTAATCAGATTACAGTGAGGAATCTTCCATCATCATCGAGTTTAATGGAATCTTTCATAGCACAGAAGATTGGGAGAATTGTGAGGAGGACAAGGAAGATATGGAACATCTTGGTATGTTCTCAATGAATAGCAAAACAGGGTCAAATGTTTTATAGGAGCAGCACATAATATTTACTTGTGTTAGCTCCATTGTCATATACTATAGATTCAGTTCTTTTGTATAAATGTATTCACTTTAGAACTTGTAACATAGATCCATATACATATAGCCTATATGTTGTTAAATGTATTCTTATAGGATTCAAGACTCTTAATTTTTACATGAAACTCTACTTAGAAGTCTTTTGATAAGCCGGTTTACTCCCCGGTTTTGGTTTGGTTTAGTTTTACTTGAGATTTTGCTATTTTGGAGAGAAGGCTGGTGATGTAGAGGACTAATGTTCTTCGGTTCTAATTGATTTCTCAAGGTCTAGTTTAATTTGATTCCGGTTTGATGGCCAGTCTTGCATTAACTGGCTTACTGCAATCAAGCATATCCATTTTCAAATTTATAAATACATTAAAAAAAAAAAAAGCCTAAATTTCATTTTTATATACTTTTAAAAATGGGAGAATATGCTTTGTAATAAAGGATATTCTTATACCTTTTACTTCTATTAAAAGAAGGTTGACTCTGTTCATGTAGGGTCACCGCCCAATTACAAAATATATACATTTTATATATATATAAATTTTTGAACTGAATACATTTTATATGTGAAATTAAACTTGGTTATGTTCTTCGTCCAATACAATTAGGATTCACATTTACCTTTTTTTTTTTTTTTTTTTTTTCAATACAATTAGGATTCACATTTACCTTTTTTTTTTTTTTTTCTTGTCGTTTTCAAAAAAAAGTTATGGTAAAAAATTTCATTTACATAAAAAAATAGTAGTAATGTTCTTTGTCCAATACGTATCTCAAGCCACGTATGTAATAGACACGATCATTGGTTACGTGCATACATTAAAATCTTATTGTAAAGAATAAAAATATATATTTTTGGCAAAAATCACATCAATGTCAAACTTCATATATGCTTTTTATATTTATAACACAACCTATTATTATCAATTTGCAAAATAAAATAAAATACGTAGCTATATATCCAAATATCCAACCAGATCCAGTAGGACTTTTATATTTTATTTATAAAATAAATTTCTCATATATTCCATGTAAACCTTTTTTTTAAGATTAAACCTCCATAATTCCCAAAAGCTTTGACCAAAACACTTCTCGGCGATTTCGCCGATACAGAAACGGAGCAAGCGACGGCTGAATTAAGATGGGAGATCTACTAGATTGGATTATCTCTTTCTTATTCCTTGTAACACTTCTCATCATAGTTATTTACCAGGTCTTGTTAATCGATTCGTAAATTTCTAATTCTCAATTTTTGGTAATTTTATTGAATTTTGATTTTTTTGTGTGTGATTTTTTATGCAGTTGACATGTTTGGCGGATCTAGAGTCTGATCGTATAAACCCTTACGATGCATCTAACCGAATAAACCGGATGATTATACCGGAATTTATTTTGCAAGGACTTCTTTGTTTATTTTATGTCTTAACCGGACATTGGTTCATGGCTGTTTTGTTTCTTCCTCATCTTTTCTACAACATTAAAATGTAAGCCCAATTTTTAATCACTACTCATCTTAATCATTAATCGGTTAAGTTAACTTAATCCTGTTTAACTCATGTTTTGTGATGGTAAAGATTTATGAAGAAGGAACATTTGGCAGATGTAACAGAGTTATACAATACAAATAAATGGGAGCAGAAAAAAAGGATTTACAAGATTGCTCATATTGCTCTCTCCATTTTTATCACTTCTTATTGGTAAATGTTTTTTTAAAAAGTTTCTTAAATCATTGTTAATAGATATGTTATATGAAACTAAATCCTAATTATTGTTTTTTTATAGGTTGATGCACTCAGCTTTGGGAGATATCTAAGGTTTGGAGTAAATGACTGGACTTCACCGTTTTAATTTCTTACAGTGTATGAACCTGATTCTTGATTTTGTTGACTACAAAAAATTGTTATGTAGTTCTTGATTTCTATTTGTTTTTTTTTTGTTTTTTTATTTCTTTTTGGAATTTCTCTTTAGTTCATTATACAAATTGTAACAATGGTTCTAGTCAAATGGCAGAATGATGATCAAATTTGCGGGAAAACGGCATAATCAGGCCTGGACAATACCAAATGGGGAAATCTACGGCATATATAGTACATCTGTGCTACAATAGACCCGAACAGATATTCCGTTAAAAAATTTAACCCGTACATATGCTCCGTCATGAAATAGCATCGTTGACTTTGTTGACTAACAGATTAACACTAACAGATATTTAAAATCGTTAAACCGTCGTTAAGAATTAGAAAACGACATCGTTTCCTAACTTTGTAAAAGTCATAGTTTGAAATTTTTTTTTTTTTTTTTTTTTTTTATTTCCTAACTTTGTAAAAGTCATAGTTTGAAATTTTTTTTTTTTTTTTTTGTTATGATAGTTTGAAACTATTTACTTTCAATTTCCCCCAAATCGATTTCTCCCAAAGTCCTCTGAAATCGAAAATTCTCTAATGTCAGCTTCACGACAATGATTTCAGTTTAAATTTTTCTTTTCCTGGCGAATTTAGTTTTCCGACAATGAATCCGACGCCAGATTCCTTCTCCAAGACTAGGTTACACCGTGAGATTCTGTGGGAGAATCTGCTCTCTTTCTCGTCTTTCATCTCTCAAAGTTAGTGTCTTTTCTCCTTTCTCTTCTGCTTCGATTTTCCTCCTTTTTGTTTATATCAAAATATCAAATGGAGATTAGGAACTTACTTTATATAGTATCATTGCTTGGACATGTTGCTTCTAATTTTCTGTATCTAAAATTACGCTAGTCTTCCGATAAATCTGGTTCATACCAATGTATTATCCTCAATTGTTTAATGATGATGATTATGCTTTATTAGCTTTATTATTATGAGTAACGAGACATATATGATGATGTTAGACTTCAAATCCTGGAAAATTCTAGTGTTGCTTGTTGGATATGATTTTGCGAAGCTCAAGTTTGTTTTTTCAATGTCTAGGGCAAACATCTAGACATATTAGGGTGATGAAATATAATCCTATTTTATGAGATTCTTTGTAATTCATAGGTTGATTCATGACTAAAAAGAGATGCTCACAGACAAAGAAGCAGTCTTGAATCAATATTCTGTTATGATAAACCAATACCGGAGGAAATAATCGAGGAGCCAGTAGAATTATCTATGTCAGAGAGAGATATTGGTGCTAACAAGCGTTGTACTTATTGTGAAGCTACAAGTGCATTGCTTTGTGTCACTTGTTCTGGAACTGGTCTTTATGTAGACTCCATAATGGAAAGCCGAGGCATCATTATTTCGTTGCTTAGGTAGTAAGACAATAGTTATGCTCATTGCAATTTGCTTTTATCTTCATCTTAATCATGTATTGTTGCTTTTGTTGTAGGTTGTGGTGAAACTGGTAATAATATTATGTGCAAAAGTTGTGGCGACTAAGTCATGTAGGAACATTGATGGTGACTCATTGATGCCAAGATTCACTTCTTTCCAAATCATAGATCTGTCCTTAGTTTTATCTATTCACCACGTTTATATGTGATGAGAACCTAGTTGCTCCCACTCTTATAAAACTTCTCACTTCCTCTGCTTAGCTCTATGTTTCTGCTGTATTTAGTAAGAACTCATATTGTAAAGAAGATGGGTGCTTTTATTGAAAAAAAGGAAGGGTTACTGATTACAAATTCTTATCTGAGGACCTATGTTGTATCCCTAGAAAACAATAGGAACCTTCTTTTTTTTTTTTTGGTCAACACAATAGGAACCTTCTATATACATACTTCGGTTTAATAAGGGTCGTGTGATCAAATTGCAAAAACTACATCTAACTGTTAAACAACAACAAGATAAAGATATCATTTCATGCGACGGGAGAAAAGTAACTCTTTGTCCTCTCTGTTCCTTATCTCTCTCTGCCACCTTCGTTCTCATTCTCCGAACTCTCTCCAATGTTTGGTCTACTCAAACGTCGTCTTTACATCTCACACCAACGCTTATTCATATGCTCCATAAGTACCTTTTGAGCTCTTTCATGTATCTTTCACTGGAGGAAGAAACGCAAGCATCTCACGAAGTGAAACATGAAGATATTAGAGGGTTTTCAATTTGAGAGGAGAAATCGATCTGGGGGAAATTGAAACACTAATCGATGAAACCCAGAGTTAATAGTTACAAACTATGACTTTTACTTTCCACTGTCGTTTTAATTAGTTAGGAAACGTTCTAACAAAAAAAAAAGTTAGGAAACGATGTCGTTTTTAATACTTAACGATGGTTTAACGATTTTAAATATCTGTTAGTGTTAATCCGTTAGTCAACAAAAGTCAAAGATGCTATTTTATGACAGAGCGTATGTACGAGTTAAATTTTTTAACGGAATGTATGTCCGGGTCTGTTGTAGCACAGATGTACTATATGTGCCGTAGATTTCCCTATTCGGTATTGTCCAGGCCTGATTAGTCCGTTTTCCCTCAAATTTGCTAAAGAGTTCATTACAACTATTAGGTTTGACGGAAAAAACTTGGTTTAATTTTAATGGGGTTGGTTTGAATGTTGGTTTATTCTGGTTATTGTATTGGTATTAGATTAGATTAGTTTTAGTGTTGGTTATATTATTGGTTTAATAAAAATAGTGAACCTTAGTATTTTGATGTAATTACGAATAATGTCTTTCTTTACCGTTGTTACGAATTCTCTAAGCTTGAAGCTCATTTTTTCAATGGAGTTCATGAGTTTTGATTTCTGACAAATTTTGAATATAATAGAGATTCATTGTAGGAACTTTTGATCTTTAGGATTTCAAGATTCTAGGCTATAAGATGATTTCTTTGTGACCTTGTACCTCTTGAAAAAGTGTTCATGCTTCTGACTATATAATCTATGGAGTTATGAAGAAGTGTTCCATACCAATAAAATATTTCCTATAGACACGAATTAGTTATATCATATAGCCACAAAATAATTAAGGCACAAATTTATAGCCACATATATTTATGTTATAACCACGAATAAATGCATAGGTATACGTATTTTTACTAGTCTATTAAGTTGGTTGAAACACAAAAGAAGCTCAACTCGGGGTGATGTTTTGAGTTTCATAGTTGAGACATGAAACTCAATTGCCTTGTATATAGCTAGTTCACAGCTTAGACATGTTTCAGAATCATCAGTTCGGTGTCAGATTATATTTATGATCCTCACTCAACATGGAATCCACTTGAACATTCTTGTCATGTACAGTCTATGATCGATCTATACATGAAAAAATGCTGAATCTTTATTGAAGGATATACTGGAATAGTGTTTATTGCATAGTCATTAATTAAGATTAAGTGTGGTCTTGGTTTTTCTCCTGACTTCAATCGGTTAATATAATATACATACTAAACCAAACAGCCAGGTAACTTTGAACCAATACAACAACATGCAAAACCAGAACAATGGCCGGTTATAACAAAACAAAACTAGATGATCCAATCCAAATACAAAGAAATAATCCTACATGCGACAACCATGAAACCAATACTAAGACCCTAATTAAAACCCTAATAATACTACAGTACCAATTTAGTAAAACCCTAAGTACGGATAAACCAACCCAAACCTGAACTTGTTAAACCACAAATACAGAGGAATTAAGATTAGTCTTTTTCAAGCTGAATTAACGTTAATATCAGAAGACTTGTTTCTTGGATCAGAAGCTACAGAAGTCTGCCATGTATTATTGCCTGAAAGAGACGTTACCACATGGATTGTTTTGTTATCAGCTGCACTAGACACAGGAATCGTAGCTGTAGAACTCGACATCGTGAACTCCTGTTTGTTCTTCTTCGGTTTCTGATCTTGCTGGTCCGAACTAGCTAAAAAACTTCCTACAACCACCTGTTGATTCAAGCACAAGTAATTGTTAGAATTCCATATCGGAAAAAGGGAGTAACACAAGATTATAGGCCACTCCACTTATAACTAATTGCTTTTTAAGTTGGAAGCTCGTAATCCCTATCATGATATCAGGTTAAATTTTTAATGGGTGCAAAATGTTTAAAATATGGTTAATAAGGGGATTTGAAACCTTAAACCCGTTGATAAATAGGTGTTTAGTATTTGGAACTAGACTAGAATTATCAATGAACTCTATATATAAACTCAGGATTTTTTAATTTAGGAGTGTTCAAGTGAATTCCCTGCTATGTACGTGGGTCCGCCGATGATCAGAACCCAAACCCAAAACAGTACTAAAAGTGGGATTTGGTTTTGAGGTGGACCTAAAACAGGTATCATCTCAAGGAGCGTGTTAGCTGTCGACACTAGTATATAAAATATATGGGCCAACCACTCTAGCAATTGGTTTTGAGTCGGAAACTCATAGACCCTAATACATATAACTTAATTTTCCGGTCAACGAAATTTGAAGCTTTTTCGGACAGACAAGTTACCTGAACTGGACTTGCAGCTACTAGTAACCCCGCGACACCACCTCCTAATACACGTCCATCAGGACTTGCTAACGAAACACTCATTCCTCCGGTTCTACTTCGAGTTCCACTTATTTCATTAGGCATGAACGACCCTGATAGTGACAATATCTCAAACCGACCCTAAAATATCAACAATACAAATCATCAAAACACGTTTCAATATATCAAATCATCAATTAATCATTTGATCAATGAGATCTTAAACCACATACTTCATATGTCAATGTACCACCAGAAGAATCTGGCTGACGAAGTGTAACACTTGAAATAACACCATTTGCTGATAAAACACAAATCGCTCTAGGTCCTTGTTGCGAAAACGAGATTATCTTCATTGTTACATCCTAATTAAACCATATAACAACCTCATTCAAAACTCGGTTTAAGATGAAATACGATTAAACCGGATTAGGAGAATCTTGATTAGCTTACTTCTCCGGTGTTAACGGTGATTATATGAGGTGTGAAATTACCACCAACAGAACAAGGAACCCATTCCCCTAAACACAACACAACACAATTGAGAATTAATAACATAACATATGTGTAAATACCTATAGCTTTAAGACAGATCCATAACTAAAGACAAGTTAAACATAGATACAAAACAGAGAAGAGATCTAATTCATAAGTTAAAGACCCCACTTCAAATAAAAGCATGCTTGAAAGTGAAATACCAAAAAAAAAAAAAAAAAAAAAAAAAAAAAAAAAAAAAAAAAAAAGTCAGATTGGTCTACAAAACAAGATTCAAACAAAACAAGAAAAAAAAAGAAATTTAATTGAAAAAAAAAAAAACAGAACTAACCCAAAGTCTCAACTTGAGGAAGAAACTTAGTTCTGTTAAAAGAGTTAGTCTGTTTCACTTTCCCACGTTTCTCCGACGCCGAGAAATCAATAACATGTGAACTCGGCGGCGGCGGCGGCGGAAGATTTACCGGCGCCGGCGCCGATGAAATCGGTTTAGGAGATAAAGCTACAGCTCTCCCATCAGGTCCATACTTTCTCGGCCGTCCACGTTTCTTCTTAAACATTCCACCGGAGACAATTTCCATCCCCGTCGTAGTCGCCGGAGAAATTTGCGGCGGCGGCGGCGGAGGAGATGTGAGATGAGACGGTGGTTGTGGTGGAGGAGAAGATCGGTTTGAGGTTTCTGATCTTTGAGATACGTGAAAATCTGAAGGTGCGTCGGATCTAACCACCGTGATTCCGCCGCCGTTACCGGTGGTTGGTCGGTTAACTTCTCCGGTAGACTCCATATCTATAACCATTAAGCTTTTTTTTTTTTGGGGTTAATTTTCTTTTTATTTCTTCTAATTTTTCATTTAGATTTTTGGTTTTTGATTAAAGATAAACAAAAAGATGAGATTAAGAAGAGAAGATGAAAATTAGGAAGGAAAATAAGAAAATGTTGGAGAAGAAAGTGAATGAAATTAGATTTATTTATGCTATTACATTTAGATGAGGAAAAAATATATTTATATACAAATCGAATTTTTTTAATTTGGAAATCTTGACATTAAAAAATTGTATTTTTTTAATTTTTTTTTTATTGTGAAGATTTGTTTCATGATTTCATCTAATTTCCATCGTTACTTTATTCTTGTCTGTTCATAATTTTTTTAATTGAATAAATAAAATAATATGAGTAACTGATAAGGAAATGTTAAATAGCGTGATATAATATAACTCCAAATGGATTTATATATTTAATTTCTTTTTAGGAATATATAGATATTCGTGATTTTAGCTGGAATCCTATGGGTAAGATTAAATAAATACAAAAAAATAATAAATAAAGAAATAGAATGCAAAAAGTCCTATGTAAACTCATTTATTAAAAAATAAATTTGTGAAAGACTAGGGCCTACTAGTAATTTATTTTATTTCTAAATAGTTAATTTTTCCAATTGAAAATATACTTTTCTTTAATTATAATATTCGGGATTTGGAGTAAAGGACAAGTAAAATTAGGTTGATAAAAATGATGAATAAATAAATTAATTAATTAATTTATTTAATATCTTAAAGAAGGCAAAAGGCAAGAATGACAATTACATGGGGCATCATATTTTGCCCCAAAATCATATAAAGTAATAAATTAAAAGTCCCACCATTTAAATTAAATTCGACAAACAAAATCAAATATAAATCGATTTCATATATAAAATTAATAGATCTAGAAACTAAATTTAAGGACATTTTTTCGTCACAACTTAAATTTAAAGTTTTTAGTTAATAATTTGAAGCTAAATTTGAAATCCAAATGTGAATTAAAACACTTGAACCTAAGTCGAACCTAACTATACAAAATATTCTAATAAATGCTAAAAAAAATTTAAAAAAAATTCAAATACTCAAACTTGAAGAACTAGTTTGAATCTTCTATCCACTTATCCATTTGTTTCATTATTCTATGGAGAAGATAGAGCCCGATTAGTAACATGTGAAACGTGACCAATTAAGATGATATATGAAATGCTTAATCATCTAACAAGTCAGGAGATGTTAGTATATAGGTCAACCTTATCTAGGACGAACATGTTTCTCCCATTACATGTTCACTTTATTAATTCTAGGTATGAATGGTTGGTAGGTATGCTCCGGATCGGATGAATCGGACTATCATTCTTATCCGCATCAATTTGGACTAGAGTATGCAGCATATTAGGGTAGACTAAGGTATGTATTTCAATATGCAATAATTGGTCCGAGTCGTATGGAGGTAAATTTGGTGCATACCTGAAAAATCAGACCAAATAAGTAAATATTATGGTATGGAATAGTGAGGATTAAGTCGGACTACAACTTTGTTAGTTCGAAGTAGTGCAGACTAATCCAACTTTGGTGAATGGTAAAATAAGTTCGGACTATTCCGACTATGGTTCGATCCGCATCATACTTAGTACTTACTAACCATTCATACCCTTTGGAAGACCGTACAATAATACGAAATGATAATTAGTTCTAAATAATAAAGTAAATATTTTGTTATATATATATATTTTTAAATCCTATAAAACTATATTTTGTATAGATTTGTACTCCTACAATTAGTATATTAGTTGATGTTTTGTCATAGTATAGTTTGTAATATGTATCAAACATACTCTGTCTTTTTTTTCCCCAAAAAATTGATTTTCTACCATTTTTATTTATTTTTCACTAAATTATACATTTTCACAAATGATCAAGTATAGTTGATTAACTTTATAGAAATATCATTGGTTGATTGTGGTTGGAAATTATTGATGTTTAGGTAATAAATATAGTTTTTTTTTTTGAATAAATTATTTATTCAACCAAAAAAATCGTTTCGAAACAAAAGCAGTCTTTACAATAAGACATAATTAAAAAAACCTTAGAAATCAGTGAAACCTCTAAAGCTACCCTTTCACCATAGCTGCCTCGTTAAAACCTTACCAAAGAAACCTAGAGTGGGAAGAAACCTTAGTAAGGAAAGAGTACAACTTAATCATCATTATCTTTGCTAGAGCAGCAACCTTGGTATCAAAGACTCCAAACCTTCTCTGCCTAGAACTTTGACTCACCAAGAAGCTACCCCACTTTGCACTCCAAACCTACGAATTACGAGAGAACCAAATCTGCAGACCACTGTTCATCCAAAGAATCCCATGTTCCTTCATCGAAGAGATCTTATTCCTGATCCCCTTATCTAGCAGCTTAAGCATTATATCCACAGGCTGAGGTGGCGATCCATGACGTCGATTGTTCCTTTCGATCCAAATAGCGTAAACAACTGCTTGAAATGCATATTTAATCAGAAACTTCTGCTCCCTATCTAGACGAGCCCCTAAAAGAAATCCGGTGATCTGATTCCAATTTGTAGAAAAATCCCGCCCCATCAAACTTCCAATTGTATCGGCCCAAAGAACATTAGTAAATGGACACTCAAAAAACAAGTGATTACGAGTTTCCATAGGTGCATGACAGAACACACAAGACGGGTCAACAGTCGCATTCCAAACAGTAACTCTATCCATCGTAGACAGCCTATTCCAACAAGCAAGCCAAAAAATGAAAGCAAATTTCGGAGTTACCTGAGGAAACCACACTCCAAACCTACGAATTACGAGAGAACCAAATCTGCAGACCACTGTTCATCCAAAGAATCCCATGTTCCTTCATCGAAGAGATCTTATTCCTGATCCCCTTATCTAGCAGCTTAAGCATTATATCCACAGGCTGAGGTGGCGATCCATGACGTCGATTGTTCCTTTCGATCCAAATAGCGTAAACAACTGCTTGAAATGCATATTTAATCAGAAACTTCTGCTCCCTATCTAGACGAGCCCCTAAAAGAAATCCGGTGATCTGATTCCAATTTGTAGAAAAATCCCGCCCCATCAAACTTCCAATTGTATCGGCCCAAAGAACATTAGTAAATGGACACTCAAAAAACAAGTGATTACGAGTTTCCATAGGTGCATGACAGAACACACAAGACGGGTCAACAGTCGCATTCCAAACAGTAACTCTATCCATCGTAGACAGCCTATTCCAACAAGCAAGCCAAAAAATGAAAGCAAATTTCGGAGTTACCTGAGGAAACCAAACTAACCGACTCCAATCTACACGATCATGAGGTTGTCGAATCAAAGTCCAAGTGTGCTTACTACTAAAATCCGAGCCATAAGTGTCCAAACTTCGCTGCCAAAGGTGAATATCATCCCCCTCCCTACCTGATACCGCTTGCAGCTGCTCCTCAATCTGCGTGTACACATCAAAACGATGATTGCGCCTTCACCTCATGGTCAAAGCGTCCGAGACAGATGAAGATATGGGAATGCCCATGTCAATGACACCACGCTGCCCCACTATATCAAAAATACAGCCCAAATCACTCCAAACATCGTACCAGAATGAAGTACCATGTCCCGAACGAATCTCCACTTTATGCATATTCTTTGCCAATATCCGAAGCTTTCTGAGCTTTTTATAAACCCAAGAGCCAAGACTACTTCCCGCAGCCACCCAAAACGACTTTTCTTTAAGAATGTAGGAAGAAACCCAATGAACCCATAGGGACTCTGTCCTAGAGACCAAACGCCAGATCAGCTTGAAACTGTTCACACGATTAATATCCTTTAGAGAACGAAGACCAAGCCCCCCTTCCTCTTTAGGTCTACAGACGTTTCCCCAGGCTATCTTAGCCGACTTTGAAGTGAGCTCAGGTCCGTTCCATATAAACGAGGAGCAAAGACTATCAAGGTCCTTTATACAATCCGCCGGTAAGTAAAAACAACTCTGCCAGAAATTGATAATACCATAAATTACCGAAGAAACTAGCTGCACTCTACCTGCATAGGATAGAAAACGACCTTTCTAGGATCCTAGCTTAGTACGAATACGCTCTACAAGAACAGAGTAGTCCTCTTTACTCAAACGTTTCGGGATAAGCGGTAATCCCAGATAACGGATAGGTAAATGCCCTTCCGAAAAGGGGTAAGCCGACTTCAAAGCAACTCTCTGTTGCTGAGTTACACCCGCAAGAAACAACGAACTCTTCTCAAGATTAGCTACTAGACCCGACTAAATCTGTCCAAGATAGAGACTACCCCTTCAATAGACCTTCTGCTACCTTCAACAAAAATCAGCAAGTCGTCCGCAAAGCAAAGATGGGTTAAACCTATTCCCTTAAAACGAGGATGGAACCCAAAAACCCGATCTGAAGCTCCCTGATCCAACATGGTGGACAACACGTTCATACAGATAACAAATAAGTACAGCGACAATGAACATCCTTGCCGAAGGCCTCTAGAGCTGTTGAAATACCCTGCTAATTCACCATTAACCTGAACAGAAAAAGAAGGAGTCGTAACGCATAACTCGATCCATCTTATGAAGTCCGCAGGCACATTCATAACCTTTAAACCCCCAATCAAAAAAGGCCACTGAACCGAGTCAAAAGCCTTGGAAATATCTATTTTCATAGAGCAGCGTGGGGAGATATTGTCCTTCTGATAATCCTTCACAATCTCTGTTGCCAACAAAACATTTTCCAGAAGTATACGCTTTGGAACAAACGTAGATTGGTTCATACCTATCATATTCGGCATTAGAGGCTTCAGACGATTAGCAAGAATTCTCGATATTACCTTATAGAACACATTGCAAAGAGATATCGGTAAAAAGTCCTTCATAGTGGTAGCATCAACCTTCTTAGGGATCAGAGCCAAAATAGTAGAATTCACGCCTTTAGGCAGAAATCCTTTCTGAAAAAACGATCGAATAGCAACAATGAAATCCGAACCCAAAACTTCCCAAGCAGCCACAAAAAAATTCTACTGTATAACCATCAGGACCAGGAGCTTTATTTCTTGGTAGATGAAAAACGACCTCTTTAATCTCATCATCAGTCACCATTCGTGACAGCCGATCTCCATCCTCACTACTGCACCGATATTTCACTAACAATTCCAACTCTTCCATTGATACACCCGAATAAAAAGAAGGAGTATCATTTAAAAATTGGCTGAAATGATGCACAGCCTCGTTTTTAATGCTAGCTGGGGCATATATCTTAACCTCGTTCCTATCTATCAACTCATTTATTGTGTTTTCTTTCTTCCTTTCACGAACAGCACTATGAAAGAAACGATTGTTTTTATTGCCCACTTCTAACCAATGGAGCTTTGAACGCTGCTTCAAAAAACCTTCCTCTATATTACTAAGCTCCTCCCACTTATTATAAGCCTCCAATTCAGCCCCTAGCACCGCCGGAGATGGTGTTAAATACGAAACTTGTTGTTTAGCACACAAATCCGAATAAGCCTTCTCTACATTCTCGGAAATCTTATGCAGTTTAGTTCGTCCAAGCTGTCGAAGATCCTTCTTCATAATTTTTAGAGACTTCGCGAATCTATATGTGGCTGAAGTGGAGACAAACAAGGACTGTTGATGACTCCAATAATTCTGAACCATGGGTAAAAGTTCCGGATACTTAGTGAGCACATTTGCAAACTTAAAAGGCTTCCGTACTTCCTGTCGCATCGAATCTAGATAGAACATTCCTCTAAGATGATCCGAACAACCCCCACTCTCAAAAGATACATAAGAACAAGAGAAATTCCTATTCCACTCTTCATTAACTAACACCCTATCCAGTTTCTTATAGATCAAACCCTCTGGACGACGATTACACCATGTGTACTTAGGACCATGAGTCGCCATCTCAATAAGTTCACACCTCCTCACCATTTGCTGAAAAGCTCTCATACCAAGAAACCCCTCCACTGGCATGGTTAGAGAATGATCATCTACTTGAAGAACCTCATTGAAATCTCCTCCAATCCACCAAGGGTGGCGTTGAAAAAGAGAAGAATTATAATGGTCGCTCAAATCTCTCCATAAGTCTCTCCTTTCCACCTNCCCCCCCCCCCCCCCCCAAGATCCACCAGACAAGTAATCATCTGACTACTCTTGAAAACCGGGGTAATGCAGACATCATCCTTCCACACGACCCAAATACGGCCATTCTCATGATGTTCATAATTAGCCATAACTGACCAGCCTAAACCGACTTGAGAAGCAACCAAATTACTCCTATGCTCCTTCACTCTTGTTTCCAAGATACAACCAAAACGAAATCCACCACTCCGAATCCACGAACGCACAACAGAGTGTTTAGAAGTCTTGTTCAGACCTCTAATATTCCAGAGAAAACCTGACATTAAAATTGTTTGTGTGGCTTACGCCCCTTTAGTTGCACCGAAGCTTCATTTGATTGTTGCCTGGCTATAGATCTAGTAGTTCGCAACGAACTAGAAGAAGTAGGAGCTGTTTTCTCAGACATCTTCTTCCCACCCGTTTTCCTAACATTGCCAACCTCCTCTTCTCCCAAATCCGCTAAAACCTCAAAACGAGACTGCGAATCAAATTCCCCTTCCTTTCGAAGAGTAACATTAGAATTAGCACCTCTTTTAGAAGGTGAAGTAACCTTCTGCCAACCAGCTTCCTCTTGATTATCCTTTTCTGCCTCAGTGTTCATTGCAGCAACCGTGCAAATATGATCCTGAATCAGCTCATCATACGGCTTCAAACCCAACGCATTTCCTTGTAAACTCGGATCCTCTCTCTGATCCGCAGCTATTCTCTCTGAACCCGACTGCGCAACCCTCTCTACCTCCGCAGCACCGTCGGGTTCGTCGTCAGCTTGTCCAACTCCGCCGCCTTCCTTAGTAACCTGCTCGACCCCTGTTTCCTCAACTTCTCCTTCTTCTAAATCCTTTTCGATCTCTTGTGATCCATTATCAATCCTGTTCCGATCAAGAGACTGAGTTGACTCAACATCGGAATGGATATCTACCACCGTCTTCACCACATTTTCCCCCGTAGTATCCTTAACACATTTCTTAGAGTCGTGTCCCCAACCCCCACAAGCTGAACATCTTTTTGGTAACCATGGGTACTTAAACCCCACCAGTTTTTCTACACCATCAACCTTGAACTCATAGACCAACTCCTTTTGCAAATTCACCTCCACAAAAACCTTTGCTTCATCAAATCTTTTGCATTGTAAAGTGTCCGGATGAAGGAATTTTGCTTCACCTGCTGCACTAGCTAACCAACTAATGCCTGGACGAGTAAATAACTTCCTGGGAATGCCTTTTAGGTGAACCCACATAGGAAGCACAGAGAAAGCTGGAGTAGATTCCTCAGCAATAGGAGACCACTTTGCAAGAACCATTGGTTGTCCCGCAATATTCCACATTCCGCGATTAAGAATACGATTTCTCATCTCCGTATGCGGAATCCTGAACTTAAACATTCTGTCATTTACCTTCCACACATCAATCTTTACAGAACGGTCCTCGAGAGGCCAAATCTTGTTGACTATGATATGAATAATAGCAATCGACGGAGTCTTGTCTTGGAAGCGACCCACGAGCAAGTCTGTCCATAAGGGTTGAGCCTCATTCAAAACATTATCTGGGATCGGAGCTTGAACAACACCTGAAACTACATGCAAATTAAGTGAAAACTTTGGTAATTCATTATTCTTATGAACAACCGTTGAGTAAAGGGGCTTAGCTGATGGCCCCCGAGAATTCTGAGGAGAATTCCCCGGAGGCGAAGAAGGTTTGTTCGCCGAAAGTTTTGACGATGTACCACCGTTGTCATCTTTACGCACCTTCGATGGCTCTTCACCATTAACACCGACTTTATTAAGCAAAGCTGGAAAATCAGCTTGAGAATTCAAACGAACGCCTCCCCCATCCTGCTCTGTTTCACGAAACAGAGGGTTTCGACGCGAGAGAAAGGAATCACCTTCACCGTTACTGCGAGGAGACAAACCAGAACCACCACCCGCCGGAGAAACCATGGTCACCGGAGGGAGCTTCGAAAACGAGATCCAACAAAATCACCAGAAAAATCGCACTCCTAATCACCCAGTACTCGTAACAAACTTTTAAAATATCACTCTTCTTTTAAACTTTTAAACTCCCTTAATTCGGTAATAAATATAGTTAATATATATATATATATATTGAATATGTGTAAGAAGGCAAGAATCATAGAGGAACTATTAGCAGAGACTTGAAAGCATTTATCANNNGTAAGGGCTTAAAGCTCTCTAATCAGCCAATCCAATCAAAGCCTAATGCACAAGTTTTAGGTAAATGACCCTTAAGTATTTTTAATATAATAATTAGATAAGTAAAATATTTTATAATGTATGGAAGTTCCCCAACTTTGATCCATATAATAATTTTTTTTTTTTGACAACTTTTCATATTGTAATAATTCTACGTAGATATTTTAAGAAATGGATTTTCAAATTTGTACACCAATTTTTCTCCTAATTGTAATAATTACTTACTATTTTATTCTGTTTCGTGTATTTGTGGGAATCCGAAGTTCTTTTTTAACTTTACTTTTATTTTATATTTTAAACCTTTTTAAAATATTAAATATTAATGTTTGCTTTTTACATTCATTTATTTCCTTTTACATTTCCCAAAGTCTTCGTCTACCCAACTAATCTATTGTACTATTTAAAAATTGAATTAACTTAGCGTAATTACTTAAATTTCTAAAATAATATATTAGAAATAATGTAGACCTGTTCAAAATTCTCTAGAGCTATTATTTTCTTTTTAGCTTATTGTCACATAAATAAAATTATTGAAAACTTTATGATTGATAAAAAAAAATCATTATAGAGAGTTCAATTTTATTTCTCTATCTCTATCACAGATTTAAAGAATTATAAATAATTAAATTACAGGAAATGGAAGCAATCATGAATCGTAAAATTATTTAAATACAAATATTATTTGGGACCACGAAGCATCAAATTGATTGACCAATAAAATTGCAATTCTAATTTCAAGAAAAGAATAAAGAAAGATTAATTAAATAACTCGGAGTTTAAGATAAGAACGAAACATTTATTAATCTTCTTAATCTTTTCTTTATATTTTTCTACATTTAAATATAAAAAATAATTATAGTGATGTGCTCGATGTGCATTTCCTCCACGACTTTAAATTATTTTATTCTTTTTAAAAATAAAGAAATAGAGTAAAATATTCATTTCACATGGCTTTTTGTATTTTGAAAATTTTCATTTATAATTGTGGTCGGCCTTCTGACCTAACTTGGTTTCATTATACAGCTCATTGGGAAAAAGATAAAATATTTATAATTTAAAAGATAAAAAATCAGACAAAATATTTATAGCCAGTTATTTTTCAAAATTATATATATATATTACATACCACTTGATTTCAAAATTTTACTGGACCCAAGGAGTTTGCATTAAATATTATCTTTTCAAAGAAATTAAAATTTTTTACTCATTTTATATTATGTAAATTTAAGTTTATTTTTTTTTTTTTTTTTTTTTTTTTTGATGAAATAAAAAGTAAGTTTATTATTTTGTTAGGTGGTGGTGCTGATATTGCATGTTGATTACTGGTGAAATTTGATTGGTTACAAGTTAATTAATATTATCAATAATATATAATATTGCTTTAATTTTAAATTAAGAAAACTTATCATGACAAATTGACAATTTTTTTGCAATACCCATCATGTGAAACCTTTAATAGAATAATAAAATAATCCTAGGCGTGCTTTAAAAAAAGAATTAACTTGTTGATCACTCCTAAATTCCAATTAGGGGAGTTAAATATCCCCTCTAATATTTTAGTAATCTACAGTATTATTCTTAATTAATCATTTCTTTCCAAACTTTCATTCGTAATTAACGTATATATCTTCATATATTATTAGGAAAATAATAATAAAAAATACTCCCTCCGTCCATGAATAAGTATCACTTTACCTGATTTCACACATATTAAGAAAGTAGTTAACTTGACATTATTACCTTATTATCTTGACATTTATACCCTTATTAACTAATTAAAGACATAAGACGTGAGTAATTGATAGGGGTTAAATTAGAATAGTTATATTGAAAGTCGTGAAACGACACTTAATTTTGGAAAAATTGATAGGGGTTAAATTAGAATAGTTATATTGAAAGTCGTGAAACGACACTTAATTTTGGAAAAATAAAATATTTTAGAACGACATTTATTCATGGACGGAGGGAGTATTTAAAAAACTATACTTAGTGGTCACCTTTAATTTTCTAGCTTGACTTGCGCATTAAACTACAACTAGATTTTGACCCGTGCTAAAGCACATGTTAATATTTTATCACAAATTTGAATGGTTAGATTTTAATGTATATAAATTTAATATATTCTTGACAGAAAAATTAGTACATATACTATGATTAGAAATTTATAAAATGTAAAAAAAAAATATTTATTTTCCAGCCTATAATATTAAAATTATATTGAATATATATATAGTGAGCAAGGAAAAAAAATATATATATATATATATATATATATATATATATAAAATTTTCACTTGATTGAAAAAAAATATATATATATATATATATATATATATATATATAAAATTTTCACTTGATTTTTACAAAAGAAAATATTAGATCATGAATATATATTTGACACATATACCTGTTCCAAAATTATAATTTGAGAAAAAACAACATTGCCAATAGAAAGTTAATTTTAGAATATTTTTCTTGTAATATAATATTACCGGAATCGAGGATTCCAGAAATTATATTCGAAGAAAATAATAAGTCCTCAATAGTCAATATATTAGAAAGAAAATCTCTCAACTTTGACTGTTTCAGATTCGCGAAATACAACATTGGATAATCAAGTTTGGTGAAATCAAAGTAAATTGGTTAAAGAGAAACGAAAACAATACATAAGACCATCTTACAAATCTTTCAATTTCTACTTCCTAGATTTATAATACGATATCAAGATGCCTCACTTGTTAATTGTTTACACAGCGTGATTATTAATATAACAATCAAGTGTTTAGAAAAAACATTTTGACTAACATATGTTTCTAAACATTTTTAATATTCTTTTTAAGGACGATTTTTTAATCAAAATCTCTGGTAACCAATATTCGCTCTAGACCTGGTTCTAAATTATTCAACCCACCAAAATTTAGCAGTAGTATTTTTAAATATATATATATATATATTTATTTATTTATTTCCAGTGGCATTCACATGCAATTATCTTCAAAACGAAGCCTACATAAAAATCGCACTTCTCAAAAACTATATTGATAAAAAAAAATTAATTGAATATTAAAATAAAAATCTACCAGACCTGGTTCTAAATTATTCAACCCACCAAAATTTAGCAGTAGTATTTTTAAATATATATATATATATATTTATTTATTTATTTCCAGTGGCATTCACATGCAATTATCTTCAAAACGAAGCCTACATAAAAATCGCACTTCTCAAAAACTATATTGATAAAAAAAAATTAATTGAATATTAAAATAAAAATCTACCCGTAAATATGGACGCATAAAATAAATCTATGATATTCAATTTGTTTGATTTATTTTAATACTTATCATATTTGTTGCAAATTTGTACGCATAAAATAAATCTATGATATTCAATTTGTTTGATTTATTTTAATACTTATCATATTTGTTGCAAATTTGTTTCATTTTTATTGATACTTATCATCTACATAATAATTTATTTAAATCATTTTAAAAATAATAATTATGAATATTACACAACTTTGAAAATAACTTATTTATAGTTTTTTAAAATTAAGTGTTCATGAAAATAATATGTTAAAATAATAAACATTGAAAATATTTATTTTC
>CM071717.1:12869777-12880819 GCA_036630335.1 Physaria fendleri | reverse complement strand
TTTTTTTTTTTTTTTTTTGGTTATCGGTGGTTAACCTTAGGGTAATTGATCGAAACTGATTTCGAAAACTAACTAATATTTTGAAATAATCAAATTTATCTTATTATAGTATTTGTGAAGTACCATTATAGAAAAAAGGTCATTTCACTATAATATTAGTGCATTGTCATTGTATTTTAGACTACTTAAAAAGATATTAAAGTAATAAATTATATAGAAAACTTTATAATTATTATAAAAAAAAAAACATATAATCATTATGGTTTCCAAAAAAAAACAGAACCTATCATGGTAAGAAGTAATGAGACATTATTTACTTCTTAATTATTTGGTAAAGAAATATTTCTTAATTATTTGATTAAGTAAATCAATATTTATTGTAGAATATATATATTTTAATCTATAGAAACTTTGATCTCATATTTTAATGTTTTTATTAAATAAAAAATGCTTTTAAAGAAATGTTTCTAATTTATAAAAATTTATAGAAACATATTTTATATTAGGAAATTATATATTGTTAAAAATATGGTAAATGGGAATATTGAAGACAGATTTTTAAATTAAGGAAAACTGATTATTTAATTTAAAATATTTTTAAAGGAAAAAATAATAAATTGGTTGATATAATAACTCAGTATCATTCTAAATACATGCTAAAAAGTTGAATGCAACAGATTTTGTTTATTAGAAAGGTAATACTTTTATAAGAAAGGAATATTTCTACTTTAGTGGCAAAATGATTTTTTTGTAATATATAACACTATAAAGGGAGGATGAAGGTTAATATGACATTGTAAATATTGTGTTTACAGAATCCTTAACTTTATAGGTTTTTTCGAAATATTTTCATTTTTAACAAATTTATAGCTCTTCAAACATTTTCTAACTGTTGTTCTTTTGTTTAGTTTTATCATCACCATGAGACAAGTTGGAGATATTGATTATACACTTTTCCCAATATTTTTTATTCTTCTTTTTCTTTTTTCTTTTTTTTCCAAATTTTATTTTTAACAAACATAATTTTTTTTTAGCTTATAGCTCTTCAAACATTTTCTAACTGTTGTTCTTTTGTTTAGTTTTATCATCACCATGAGACAAGTTGGAGATATTGATTATACACTTTTCCCAATATTTTTTATTCTTCTTTTTCTTTTTTCTTTTTTTTCCAAATTTTATTTTTAACAAACATAATTTTTTTTTAGCTTTTTAATATGTTTTGTTTGTTTTTCAGTTTTGTTTTCGAATAGAAGAATTAAGGAGATACAAGAAAAATGCGAAGAAAATGGTGGCAATAGAAGAATTAAGGAGATACAAAAAAAATGAGAAGAAAATGGTGGCAACAAGAAGAAGGTTGAAGATTAATGACATTGTGAAGTGGCGGAAAATATATTTCATATGTTTTTTCTTTTTTGTTTTGAATTATTGAAGGCTTTCCAAAAATTGACGATCATTAACAGTTTCAATATAGAAATTGAAAATCTACTTTTCTGATCCATCAAAAAACTATATTTTCGTATCAAATGAAATTGGTATAAAGTTTTTAATATTTTTTTTGTATGTTTACGTGATTATTTAAATATAATTTTTTTTTTGAAAATCTACTTTTCTGATCCATCAAAAAACTATATTTTCGTATCAAATGAAATTGGTATAAAGTTTTTAATATTTTTTTTGTATGTTTACGTGATTATTTAAATATAATTTTTTTTTGCTTTAGTTATTTGTTTTTTATTTTTTTATTTTGTAAATATCAGATCCTATAAAAAAGTAAAATATTATATATTTTTTAAAATGCATTTTTCTGAAAATATAAATTTTAACTTTAGAAAAATATAAATCCGTGCAATCCCACGGGATAAATCTAGTTATAAAAGTAAAATATTATATATTTTTTAAAATGCATTTTTCTGAAAATATAAATTTTAACTTTAGAAAAATATAAATCCGTGCAATCCCACGGGATAAATCTAGTTATCTCATCTATTTGCGACAGATCCATAGTCCCCGGGGATTCGAACTCTTGGAGACTAACCCCGAATACCTCTACTAGGGAGACAACTCGCTCATAAGGATTGAAACCCTAAAAGGAAGCATTTCCTAATCCGCTAATAAAAACTAAAATTAAAGAGAATTTTATTAGGAAATTTTTCTGTTTAAATTTGAATGAAAAGAATGGATACATGGACCTATATTTATAGGAGATGGAAGGATAAAAATATCCTAAGAAATATTCTAACTAAACGATAAGGAAAACCATCCTAAGAAATATTCTAACTAAACGATAAGGAAAACCAAATCAATAAACAAAGAGAAAGTAGGAGCCGCCATGGAGGAGACGACAAAAACCCTAGGAGCCACGAAGGAGATCAACCTCGGATCTGAAGCTTTTGGAGTCATCACCAACCCTTTCCCTTAAATCTAGAAACTTTCTTACTTTCTTCTTCTCTTTTCTTAATTTTTTCATTTTTCTTTTTATTTTTCAACCTTTTCTCTTTTCTCTCTCCTTTTTTCACCACCCTCGCCCTGCTTTCTCGCCCCTGCCTTCTCACGGATTTCTCTCGGAACCAATACTCTGATAATCTTGTTATTTGGTCGTTTCACTCTCTTCATTTTAGTGAATCAACCTTCAGTAACATAAATATCAGATTCGGATATTAACATGGCAAGATCGAATCGATCAAGAGATGAAGACGTGATCCGTCATCTCACAGAAACAGAGAAAGTGAACCTGGAAGACGCTTTTCTCATTCAGGATTCTGATGACGAAGAACTAATTGCAAAACTTCAAAACAATATGATTGTGAGAGTCCTGAACTTTCAAAGTGTACCAGTCAAAGATGTAATCACTGATCTCCCAAGAATTTTAGACCTTGATGGAAGGAGAGTCCTGAACTTTCAAAGTGTACCAGTCAAAGATGTAATCACTGATCTCCCAAGAATTTTAGACCTTGATGGAAGGATGAAGGGAAGAAAAGTGGCAAAGGACAGGATACAGTTTACTTTCACCAACGACGCTCTCAAAAGTGGCAAAGGACAGGATACAGTTTACTTTCACCAACGACGCTCTCTTAGATGCCGTGTTGCAAAAAAGCCCTTGGTACTTTAATGGTTGGCTCGTTACAGGAGAGAGATGGTCAGCGAATCCTTCACCAGAATATTTAAACTTTGTATGGCTTTGGGTTCAGATTAAGGGCATACCTCTTGATCGGATTAAGACCTCTGTGGTGAAACAAATTGGGAATCGCATAGGCAAGGTTGATGAAACCCCGGAAGGTATTCAACTCCACGCAAGAAACTCAGACTCAGTGGATCATTAGTGTCAGAACCACTCGTTTTCAAACTTCCCTTTAAGTTCCCACGAGGTGAAGCAATTGAAATTGAGTTTGGATACGAAAAGCTAATGAAGTTGTGTCACTACTGCAAGAGGCTTACACATGATTTATATCACTGTGAGGAGCGACGAAAAATTTTCAATAATAATGACCCTCTTACTGGAAACGTGGACAGAGGAAGGTCAACTGCGACCACAAGTAAGGGTCTGGCTCAGCATACAACTGCAAATACAACCCCTGGAAGAGGACGAGGCAGATCTTCAAAACCAGTCCAGAAAAAACAAGATGACTATATGGCTAAACAGAGTCCAAATCTCAACACCAAACCGACTCAGGCTTGGAAGAAAAAGGACGTCAATCACTCAATGGAAATAGACTCGGTTCGAGCTCGGGATCACGAGCAGATACAGACGACACACTCGCATTCACTCAATTTTGGTGAGCGCTTGGAGCGTGTCGATCTTAGACCAGGAGACAAGCTTCTCAGCTCTGGGAAAAAGGTTCATTCTCCAAGCTTAAATCCAGGTGAATCAATCCTACGATCTGGCATACGAGTTTCATCTTTTCAACACTCTCATGCCCCAAATCAAAGCGTTTTCTCCTTTCAAGCGGCAGAATTATCTGAAACTCGTCCAAAGCGAAAGAGAAGACCAAACTTTAAAATAAATGAAGCAAGGAAGAGAGAAAAACAACAGAAGAATGAGGTTTCAACTGAAGATATGTACGAAGACTCTCTAGATATGGCTAACGACCTGCCCACCCCAGTTCAAGCTCGTCATTCAAATGCTACTCGGTTCGCGGTTCTCCAGAAACCGCACAGGTCGATATGATCACAATCTGTTGGAACTGTCAAGGCGTGGGGAATAACTTGGCAGTTCGACACCTTAAGGATTTACTTAGTCAAATAAATCCTCAGGTTTTGTTCCTCAGTGAGACCAAACAGAAATGAGCTTACATGGAAAAACTATGTGAAGAGACTGGGTTTTATGATATGTGTACAGTTGAACCACAAGGGTTAAGTGGTGGCTTGGCACTCGTATGGAAGGAGGAAGTAAAGATCTCAGTACTTTCCAAAAGCGAGAACTGGGTCGACACCAAAGTGGATTGGCAGAACCATAGCTTCTTTCTCACCGGAATATATGGAGAGCCAAACGCAAGCGCAAGAGAAGAAGTATGGGAATCAATCATTCGAATGGGTGAGGGAAGAGAAGATCTATGGTTCTTGTTTGGCGATTTTAACGAACTACTTAATAATGAAGAAAAGAGAGGAGGACGCATAAGGCCAGAGAATTCTTTTTTTGCTTTTCGTAATGTTTTAGTTTCCTGTGGTTTGCAAGAATTACCCTATGAAGGCAACTCTCTTTCTTGGTTTGGGTCAAGAGGAGGAGAACAAGTTCATTGTAAACTCGATAGGGTCCTTGTAAACTCAGTTTGGATGAATAAATTTCCTTCTGCCTATTCTGAATACTTGCCTCGAATTGGATCAGATCATAGTCCACTAGCAACTCATTTTCATGTGGGCATGCGGCGCAAGAAAGGCTTTTTCAGGTACGATTCAAGATGGAGTAACAAAGAGGACTTACTACTTGGTCAATTAAATCCTCAGGTTTTGTTCCTCAGTGAGACCAAACAGAAACAAGCTTACATGGAAAAATTATGTGAAGAGACTGGATTTTATGATATGTGTACTGTTGAACCACAAGGGTTAAGTGGTGGCTTGGCACTCCTATGGAAGGAAGAAGTAAAGATCTCAGTACTTTCCAAAAGTAATAATTGGGTCGATACCAAAGTGGATTGGCAGAACCATAGCTTCTTTCTCACCGAAATATATGGAGAACCAAACGCAAGCGCAAGAGAAGAAGTATGGGAATCAATCATTCGGATGGGTGAGGGAAGGGAAGATCCATGGTTCTTGTTTGGCGATTTTAACGAACTGCTTAATAATAAAGAAGAAAGAGGAGGACGCATAAGACCAGAGATTTCTTTTTTGCTTTTCGTAATGTTTTAGTTTCATGTGGTTTGCAAGAATTACCCTATGAAGGCAACTCTCTTTCTTGGTTTGGATCAAGAGGAGGAGAACAAGTTCATTGTAAACTCGATAGGGTCCTTGTAAACTCAGCTTGGATGAATAAATTTCCTTCTGCCTATTCTGAATACTTGCCTCGAATTGGTTCAGATCATAGTCCACTAGCAACTCGTTTTCATGTGGGCATGCGGCGTAAGAAAGGCTTTTTCAGGTACGATTCAAGATGGAGTAACAAAGAGGACTTACAAGCTCTATTAGCTGAAACATGGTCCGCTACTTCTCAATNNNNCGCTTAAGACTCAGGTTGATGAGGCGACAAGACTTGACACTATTGACTGGAATAATTTCAAAGCCTTGAAATGCTCTCTTATGGAGGCCTATTTAGCTGAAGAGAAATTCTAGAAGAACCGTAGCAGGGAGTCTTGGTTAAGAGAGGGAGATCGAAACACTAAGTTTTTCCATGCTTCGGTTAAACAAAAGCGTGCACAGTATCGGGTCTCTCAGCTAACAGACACGAATACAGGCATCTCTTACCACTCAGATAGAGAGATGAGGAGACTAGCTAATCATTTTTTTATCAACCTCTATACATCCGAGCTCATTGCTAGCTCCCAGGCCCGACATTCTGCTATGTTCCAAGGAGTCACTCGGAAGGTGACATGTTCCAAGGAGTCACTCGGAAGGTGACAACTACTCATAATACAAGCTTGATTGCTCCGGTTCTTGACATGGAGATTAAACGGGCGGTATATGATATGGCAGCGGAAAAATGTCCGGGATCGGATGGATTAACAGGTGCTTTTTACCAAGATCATTGGCAACTGATTGGCGAGAAGGTTTGTGAAATGGTGCAAAACTTCTTGAATACGGGAGAGTTCGATAGTCGCTTAAATGAGACAAATATCTGTTTAATCCCGAAGATACGCAAGCCTACAAATTTAATGGAGTTTCGTCCGATAAGCCTATACAACTTTTCTTATAAGATCATTGCAAAGGTACTTTCTACTAGGCTTAAGAAGATCTTACCGGATATTATCTCTGAGACTCAAGCATCTTTTGTTAGTGGACGGCTAATATCAGACAATATTCTACTAGCCCATGAGCTCATTCACTCTCTCAAGGTCTTACCGTCGCTGTCGTCTTCATGTGTTGCTATTAAGACCAATATGATGAAGACTTTCTATAGAGTAGAATGACAATTTCTGGAAGACTCTATGCGTGCTTGATATACCAATAATTTACCCAGTTTTTAGGTGTTTTTCTGCTTTGTTTTTGTTTCTTTTTCACATCATTGGCATCTGATTGGCGAGAAGGTTTGTGAAATGGTGCGAAACTTCTTGAATACGGGAGAGATCGATAGTCGCTTAAATGAGACAAATATCTGTTTAATCCCGAAGATACGCAAGCCTACGAATTTAACAGAGTTTCGTCCGATAAGCCTATACAACTTTTCTTATCAGATCTTTGCAAAGGTACTTTCTACTAGGCTTAAGAAGATCTTACCGGATATTTTCTCTGAGACTCAAGCATCTTTTGTTAGTGGACGGCTAATATCAGACAATATTCTACTAGCCCACGAGCTCATTCACTCTCTCAAGGTCTTACCATCGTTGTCGTCTTCATGTGTTGCTATTAAGACCGATATGATGAAGACTTTCTATAGAGTAGAATGACAATTTCTGGAAGACTCTATGCGTGCTCTCGGGTTTCATGAACAATGGATAAAGTGGATCATGGTTTGTGTATCTACTGTCTCCTTTGGTGTTATTCTTAATGGACAAGTCGAAGAACGCTTTCAGCCCTCTCGAGGAATAAGACAAGGAGATCCTTTATCTCCATTCCTTTTTATCCTCTGTACGGAAATCCTCATTATTAGACTACAACGCTCAGACACCGATCAGAGACTGCAAGGAATTCAGATTGCGCCTCAGTCCCCTCCAATATCTCATCTCTTTTTCGCGAATTCAGATTGCGCCTCAGTCCCCTCCAATATCTCATCTCTTTTTCGCCGATGATAGTCTTTTCTTCAGCTCTATACAAGACTCTCAGCTTATCTATTTAAAGAGAATTCTAGAAGACTATAGGGAAGCATCGGGCCAGCGGGTAAATTTTGTTATCTATTTAAAGAGAATTCTAGAAGACTATAGGGAAGCATCGGGCCAGCGGGTAAATTTTGAAAAATCTAGTATCATATATGGGAAAACAATTACCGATCAAGAGAAGGCGCGGGTTAAACAAGAGACGGGCATTCTTAAGGAAGGAGGGAAAGGGGTATACTTAGGATTACTGGAGGCTTTTGTAGGCTCAAAAACTGAAACTCTACGTTTCTTGGAAGAAAAGATGAAGTCTCGGATAAATTCGTGGAAGACTGAATTTTTATCTCAAGGAGGCAAAGAAACTCTCCTCAAGTTGGTAGCCTTTGCATTGCCCACTTATGCTATGTCATGTTTTCTTTTGGTAGCCTTTGCATTGCCCACTTATGCTATGTCATGTTTTCTTCTACCAAAAACGATGGTTCAGCGATTAAATCAAGAATTCTCAAAGTTTTGGTGGAAAAACCAACAAACGCAAAGCGGCATTCATTGGATCTCATGGGATAAACTGAAAAAGGCAAAGAAAGATGGAGGTATGGGTTTTAGGGACTTAGAAGGATCCAACATTGCCCTTCTTGGAAAGCAATATTGGAGACTTGCTTTGTCACCAACATCGCTCTTGGCTCGTGTTCTTCCCGGTCGTTATTACCCGCATCATACGATTACGCACGCCACTCTCGGAACAAGACCATCTTTCGGCTGGCGTAGTGTTTTGTCGTCACAGCAGCTAATGAAGATAGGGTTGAAATTCGAGCTAGGGAACGACGTCGGGTTTGATATGTGGAAGGAGTCTTGGATCGTCGATCATCAGCCACGACCACCTCAACCGCTTGCGTATATTAATCCACCTGATTGGACCATATCTGGTTTTAAAGACGCATACAGTGATCAGTGGAATATACCACGACTACTGCAAGTTTTTGGCAGTGAAGAGACCTCTCGCATCTTGCAAATAAAATCGGGAGGCTCAGGTTCCAGTCGTGACTTTTCATGGATACTCACGGAAACAGGATCTTACTCCGTCAAATCGAGTTACAAACTTTGGTATTTGCAAGAATGTCAAGCAGTTAGCCCGGTTCTGGAGCATAGGGTAAATTATTCGGAAATATTTACCAAGTTTTGGTCTCTTAACACAAGCCCTAAGCTTAAGAATTTCGTATGGAAGTGTTTACACAGTGAACTTCCGGTTGGGGAGATGTTAAAAAGAAAGAGGATTACAGAGAATGTTCACTGTGTACTTTGTGGAGATGTCAAAAAAAGCTTGCACCACCTGTTGTTCACGTGTGCATGTGCTCGTGCTCTGTGGAGCCTTTCTCCTTTCATGGCGATCTCAACAGAAGAGAGTGTTTCTATACAAGGTAAGATATATGCTTGTATGCTCCTAAATGAGGATCAACATGAAGAGTATAAAGACTTATGGGTATGGATTATCTGGCAACTTTGGAAGCTATGGAATGCGAAGTTCTATCAGAATTCTTCGCCGGATATTGTTGCAGCCTATCAAATGGCGTTAACTGATCTCGTGGAGTGGAACACACATCAAGTTTTGACTGTCACGACGCCACCCCCTCACGCAGTTGAGAGAGTATCGACATGGACTCCTCCGCCGGACGATGTACTTAAATGCAATATTGATGCAACTTGGCAGGACGATCATGACAGATGCGATGTGGCATGGATTCTTAGGGATCATACTGGGCATGTCAGATTCTGGGGTATCAAGACATACCCCCGATTATTGTCTCCTACCGATACGTCGGGTTTGATATGTGGAAGGAGTCTTGGATCGTCGATCATCAGCCACGACCACCTCAACCGCTTGCGTATATTAATCCACCTGATTGGACCATATCTGGTTTTAAAGACGCATACAGTGATCAGTGGAATATACCACGACTACTGCAAGTTTTTGGCAGTGAAGAGACCTCTCGCATCTTGCAAATAAAATCGGGAGGCTCAGGTTCCAGTCGTGACTTTTCATGGATACTCACGGAAACAGGATCTTACTCCGTCAAATCGAGTTACAAACTTTGGTATTTGCAAGAATGTCAAGCAGTTAGCCCGGTTCTGGAGCATAGGGTAAATTATTCGGAAATATTTACCAAGTTTTGGTCTCTTAACACAAGCCCTAAGCTTAAGAATTTCGTATGGAAGTGTTTACACAGTGAACTTCCGGTTGGGGAGATGTTAAAAAGAAAGAGGATTACAGAGAATGTTCACTGTGTACTTTGTGGAGATGTCAAAAAAAGCTTGCACCACCTGTTGTTCACGTGTGCATGTGCTCGTGCTCTGTGGAGCCTTTCTCCTTTCATGGCGATCTCAACAGAAGAGAGTGTTTCTATACAAGGTAAGATATATGCTTGTATGCTCCTAAATGAGGATCAACATGAAGAGTATAAAGACTTATGGGTATGGATTATCTGGCAACTTTGGAAGCTATGGAATGCGAAGTTCTATCAGAATTCTTCGCCGGATATTGTTGCAGCCTATCAAATGGCGTTAACTGATCTCGTGGAGTGGAACACACATCAAGTTTTGACTGTCACGACGCCACCCCCTCACGCAGTTGAGAGAGTATCGACATGGACTCCTCCGCCGGACGATGTACTTAAATGCAATATTGATGCAACTTGGCAGGACGATCATGACAGATGCGATGTGGCATGGATTCTTAGGGATCATACTGGGCATGTCAGATTCTGGGGTATCAAGACATACCCCCGATTATTGTCTCCTACCGATGCGGAAGGTACGGCTCTAGTTTGGGTAGTAATGTGTATTGGGAATATGGGATACGAGCGAGTAATTTTTGAGAGCGATTCGTCCACTCTTATAGAGGCGGCACACAATCCAGGTACAAGACCAAGACTCCAATCCCATATATCGGAGATACATCATAGGATGCACCAGGAACGTCGACACTTTAGCTTTTGCAAAGTGAGTCGAACAGGCAACCAGGCAGCTGATAAATTGGCAAAGTACGAAAAGGATTTATCTTTGTATTCCGGCAATATTGACAATTCGGTCCCATTATGGCTTATTCCATCTTTGGATCATACTCTTTGATTTCTTTTAATGGCTTATTCCATCTTTGGATCATACTCTTTGATTTCTTTTAAAGGTTTAATGCATTATGGTTTTGGGAAAAAAAAAATGAAAAGTTATAACCAGACACATAGGTATGTAAAATGTTAAAATCCCGAGAAGATCACTTATGAGATTATCCACCATTAGTCTTAAAGTTATATCCGGTCTTGTTTTCCTGTTAACAATATTTCTTTTGAGAACACATTAAAAAAAATGAAAAGTTATAACCAGACACATAGGTATGTAAAATGTTAAAATCCCGAGAAGATCACTTATGAGATTATCCACCATTAGTCTTAAAGTTATATCCGGTCTTGTTTTCCTGTTAACAATATTTCTTTTGAGAACACATTAAAAATATTAATTCATTAGCCGCTTCTACTTGCATGTTAGATTTTAAATAAGCTTAATATATTAGATTGACAAAAAAAAACGTAATATATCAATATGTTATTATATGATATTGCAAACAATAAAACATACATGGTAACTCATTATTTT